>CAUYRH010077871.1:0-79291 GCA_963574655.1 Perodicticus potto
GTGTTCCAAGGAGTCAGAAATGCCCGTCCAGTAGGAGGTTTAGAGCCTGGGGATTGGTGCCTCTTACCTCACCTTGGTTGTCTTTCACCACCGAATTTTGGTCACTCCAGTCTCTGGTAGTCTCTCTGGCAGACTTTGTTAACCTAGTCTCTGTGTCCCTGTTCTGCCCAAAAAAAAAAATGGGCAAATGCGCCTGCCGGAGTCAAAATGAGGTCGTTGTCTCCTCCTCAAGGTTATCACAGTCTACCACCATCCAGCAGGGGAGGCTGGTATCTGTCTGCCTCAGGTGCTCAATGGCAGCTGAAGAAAGGTCCACCTGAGCTTGGTCCAAACCTGAGGACATCCAGACAGCAAAAGAATTTCTCCCTTTGCCACCGCACCTTTGATGCTGCTGTTTTGCAGTATTGGAATCCTTATAGGGTGAGGTATAGCTCCCTCTGTAAGGCCACAGAGATGGGGAGATGACTGTCCAAAGTTAGACCGCAGCAGGATCATTCTACTAATGCTGAAGTTGGGTATAAAGTGCCTCCTCTTAGGTTCATGCACTTCAGCAGCTTCTGAGTGTGCACCTGCAGTGTGGGAACCCTAGCCTCTGTCTGCTGCTGAGATACTCTTTATCTTTGGGCCAGGACGGTCCCCTTTCCCTCTATGTCTTCCTGTACAGTTACTGTATTCACCAGAACAGCAAAGCAGTACAGCCACCATCTATGCAATGCTCGGTCCTAGCTAAGAAATGCAGACAATCTGGATTCTGGAGGAGATGAACTTCTAGACTTCCAGACCAGGGGAGGGGGAAGACTGAAGGGTCAAGGTGGCAAGGAAAACATTTACAACTCGAATCACTTTGAGACCAAATGAGCTAATACACAAGTAAGAGGGCTACCAGGCACAGAAGCCCACAGATGCACCCAACAGTCAGAAACACACAGACCTACAGACAAAACAGAACAAACACAAAAAACCAAACAACAACCACAACAAAGAATGAAACAAACAAACAAACAAAAACTACTATAAAAATGATACTTGTAAAATACTTGAGAAAAGAGAAAAAAAGAAAAAAGCCTCTAAAAAAATGATGTAAGCACTCTTAGAATCTATAAGAAGGGAAGAAGAGAAAGGGGAGAGAGAAAAAAGAAAGTAGTGTTTGTAAAAGGGTTACAAAACAGAAGAAAGGAAAAATAAATTGAAAATAAAAGATAATAAAAATAACCTACGGACAGAAAGTAAAATAAAAAATTATTTATCAATGACTCCTCCAGGAAAAGGATATATATATAAAAAAAACCAACACCAACCTCAGAAATATTATTCTTGTATATATATAGAAATACATGTCTTTATGTAAGCGGTAGAAGTCAACTTTAGTGGAATAAATTTTTGATGCAATATACTTTGCAGACACCAGATGGCGCTGTGAGTGGTTCCCAGGCTTATATGTGATTCAGAGTTTACTTTGTTACTATGGAAGCCACTCTAACAGGCCAGTCACCATTTTTGGAGTTCCTCCCCGTTTGTGTTCCAAAAGTTGCCCTACTTTGGGTGTTCTGCCCCAGACGGCACTCCCATCTGGCCTCCCAATTTGGTGTAAGGGTCCGCACGTCATAAATCTCTTCACTCTGCCCTCCTGTTCTCTTGCAAACTGGCAGCTGCAAACGGCTATGGGCGAGGCCGCTAGCTGGGGCAACTTTGGCGGCTGAGGGGGAGGGTCTCTGCAGCCACGGCTGGCTGCTGCTGCCACTTTGAACTGCCACTTTTTCCACTGCTGAAGTGCATGGGGACCCTGTTCGCCAATTTCCACAGCTCAGAGTGTCTCCTCCAAACCCCAGATCCCTGTGCACCCTGCACAGCCAGACCTCACCAGGATTCCCCACCTGGGATGGCACTGTAGGGTCAGTTACTCTTAATGATCTGGGGAAAAGGTGTTCGCCATTTCGCAGATTTCAAAATGTCTTGTTTCCCGGCAGGGTCCCCTCCCCTCGTCTCTCGCTTGGCCTGCCCAGTCCTCTATGGCTCCAAGCAGTACTCCTTTCTGGTCGCCAAACTCTGAAATCCACACTTCAACGGAATTTGTATCAGTTAGGTTTTGCGAGTTGCAAACTGCTATGTTCTCTGTGGGAGGGGCTGGCTGCCGCTTCTCCACCGGGCAGGGGAAAAGACTATAGCAGAGTCCACGTTTTTGAACTACACCTCAAACACAACAATCTGCCAATTCGCTGTACATCTCCAGCTGTCCATCCACTCCAAAAATTCACATGGGGAAAGATCCAGCGCTCCCTCCCTCTCACCTGGTGTCCTGCGGGGATGGGCTATGGGACCGTCTTGACCGCCATCTTGCCCTGCCTCTGTAAATATCTATTAAGTCTATTTGCTTTATAGTGGAGATTGAGCCCAATGTTTCATGTTGATATTCTGTCTGGATGATTTGTCCAGTGATGAAATGGAAGTGTTGAGGTCTCCAATAATTCTTGTATGGGAGTTTATTTCTCTGTTTATCTGATAAATATTTGCTTTATATAGCTGGGTGCTCCAGCATAGTTTTCTGCTTGGTCAGTTATACCGTTGAGAGACTGTGATGCTTTGCTCAGTTTGTTAGTCAAATACTTAAGCTCTAGAATTTCTGCTTGATTTATTTTTTATTGCAGTGTCTTTCTTAAATTTTTCTGGTAGGCTTTTGCATTTCTCCTTTGTGTTGTCTTGAAATTCTCTGAGTTTCTTCAGGACAGCTATTTTGAATTCTTTGTCTGAAGAATCACCTGTCTCCATCACTCCAGGATTGGTCTCTGATACCCTATTTAGTTCATTTGATGATGCTTTGTCTTCTTGGATGTTCTTGAGACTTGCGGATTGTTCATTGATGTCTGGGGATTAAAGATTAGGTAATGTTCATAGTCTAGGCTTGTTTGAATCCATCTTTCTTGAAAACACTCAAATGGAGCTGAATGTTGGTTTAAGTCTTTGGTCACTGCAATTATATCAGCACTGGTAGTGTTCCCAAGCCCAGCAATGCTGTGACCTTGCAGATTCCTGGTGGTATTGTCTTGGTGGTACCAGCTTGAGTAAGGTACAATGGAATTCTCTGGATCACCAGGCAAAGTCTTTCACTTTCTTCCCTCATTCTCTGTGCTGGGCTGCCAGAGTTGGCAGAGGAGGGACATGGGTACTCCCTCTTGGCCACGACTGCCAGGTCATACCAGAAGCTAGCCCAGTCTCACCCAAAGGCAGTGGTAGCTGTTGCCCAGTTATCTGTCATGTTTACTCAAAGCCCACGAGCTGTTTAGTCCAATAGTGGTGAGTCCTGCCAAGACTGGATCCTTCCCTTCAAAATAATACGTTTCCTCTGGCCTCAGGTGGGTCCAGAAATGCTTTCCAAGAGGTCTAGACTTAGTGGCCTTAGGAATCGGAATCTGCTAAGTACTTCATTTTATGATGGTTAAGCTGGTCCCTAAATTGCAAAAGAAAGTCCTCTGAGCTCTTCCCTTTCCTCTTCTCAAGTGGAAGAAGATTCTCTCTGAGCCACACTGCCTATAGTCAGGGGAGGAGTGACTCAGGCACTGGCTTGGCAACAGCTACTGATGTCTCACTGGGTCATGTGCACCCCATGTCCACTAGCTTACAGTCAGCACAGCCACAGGAATTGTCCAAGGACTGCAACCCTCCTGGAGGTAGTGGAGCCAATAGGAACTTGGGCTTAGAGGCTTAAGATTTTTCCAGTGGCCGGACTGCTCAGAATTCTCCCTTCATAGGTATGGCAGAATTCTGCGATAAGCTGTGTTTCCCTGTGCCAGGGTTCCCTTGGGTTTCAGGGCAAAGGCCCACCATCACTTACCTCTCCTTCCCAGGTGTCACAGATGCTCTCTCCACTCTAGGTGCTGGTGAAGTACTGCAAGAGAGTTAGAGGGGGCATAGGCAGTGCAAGGCTGTCTTTTCTGCCCTTTTCAGTGCCTCTTTCCTTGATATAATGTTAAAATCAAGTAGTATGATCGCTTACCTGATTTTTGATTCTTCTGAAGGTAGTTGAGTGAGAGGATAGCTTTTAAATTAGGTATTTGTGTGGAGGGATGATTGTTAGAGGTGTCTATTTGGCCATCTTGCTCTATCTTGTTGTCTCTAGTCTTCTAGATTCTAATTTTTTGTGAAATGGTAGAATTCTAAATGGTAGTTCTAAATCTACTGTGAAAGGTTAAAGATTTGTATTATATTTCCTAGAATACACACCAAAAAAGACAAAGATGAAAAGAAGTGTAGCTAAAAAAAAATTAGAGAGATATCAAAATGGAATTCTAAAATTAATATATTTAGAGAATCTGAAGAAATAAATTTAGAGGTGTAAAGAGAGGAAAAGAAGAATATAAAACAGGATGAAAAGAAAAATAGCAAAGTAAAAAACCTAAATAATTTATATAAAAAATTACATTAAATGAAAATATATTTATTTTATTTAAAGGTAGAGATTCATATATTGGATAAAAAACAAGATCTCTGTACATTCTGTCTATCAGAGATGCATGTATTCTATCACAGATGGATCAAAATTAAATTTTGGGGAAAAGATGCAGCATGCAAATAGCATAAGAAAAGCATATTTTATCCATATTAGATAAAGCACAGTACCTGACAGTATTATGGGAGATAATAAGGGCATTTCAAAGTGATAGAACCCGTTAAAAATACATATTTACCTAATAAGATCTATAGTCATAGGTGGAAATTCTAGCACCACTTTGTGACTTATACAAAATGTAAACCAAAAAATCAGTTAGGACAGAGAAGATAAGAAAAACACTTCAATCCCCTTGACCTCACTGACATTTATAGAGTATCAACTAGTGTGCAAAGCAGCGTGCATTCTGTTCAAGTGTACATGATGTACGTTTCAAGATGTATCATTTATTAGGCCATAAAACATATCTCAATACATTTCAAAAGATTGGAATCCTAGAGTATATTCTTCAATGACAATATAATTCATTTTATGTCATTTTATTTTAATATTTTACTTTTAATTTAATTTACTTAATTTATTTACTTTTTTAGAAACTGGGTCTCATTCTGTTGCCCAGGCTGGAGTGCAATAGCATGGTCATAGCTCATTGTAGCCTCAAACTCCTAGACTCAAGTGATTCTTCTGTTTCTGCCCGCTAAGTAGCTGGGACTATAGCCTAGTTGCTTCACATCAAAAGACACCATTAAGAGATGGAGAAAGTAATATCAAAACCTGTATCTGTAAAGGACTTATATCAATACTATGCATAAAAACCTCTACAACAGAACAGTAAAAAGGTAACTTTAATTAATTTTGAGAAGGATTAGAACATACACTTCATAAATGATGCTGTACAAATGGCCGGTGAGCATATGAAAATGTCAACATCATCAGTCATTATGGAAATACGAAGTAAAACCCCACTGAAATGCCATTTCGCACCCACCACATTAGCTTAAAGAGTAATACAAGCATATGTGTAGCACTTTGAATGCCTGTGAAATTAAGAGGTCTTGTATCCTAATCATTCACTTAGCAATTCTACTCCTACGTATGCACCCAAGGTAAGATGAAAATACATATACAATCATTTGTTCAAAAGTATTTATAATAGGCAAAAGCTGGAAACAGATCATGTGTTCCAGGTGGAGATTTGATAAAGAAATAGGTTTAGTCATAAGTGGAACATAACCTAGCAATGAAAAGGAATGATATCTTGGTATAGCAAAATGACGAATTTCCAAAACGCTAGAAAGAAGCCTTATGCAAGAGAGTAGTTTCTATATGCCTCCATTTATATTAAGTTTGTTTTGCCACCATCTGGGTTCATTTCCAGTTGTTGTAAAACAGTACGATTGGGGTGGTGCCTGTGGCTCAGTGAGTAGGGTGCCAGCCCCATATACCGAGGGTGTTGGGTTCGAATCCGGCCCTGGCCAAACTGCAACAAAATAAATACCCTGGCGTTGTGGCAGTGCCTGTAGTCCCAGCTACTGGGGAGGCTGAGGCAAGAAAATCACCTAAGCCCTAGAGCTGGAGGTTGCTGTGAGCTGTGATGCCATGGCACTCTATCAAGGGCAACAAAGTGAGACTCTGCCTCTAAAACACAAACAAACAAAAAAAACCCCAGTATGATTGACATCAAAAAATACTTTGACTTTTTTGTCCTAGACATGGAATGTCTTTTTCTCTTTGAGAGACAGAGAAAGGTCCTGGGCATTTATGTAGGCTCAGATCTCTATTCTACAGCCAATTTGGCTTGTCTATTAAGTGGCTTTAATAATATATTCCTCACAGAGTTGCTATTAAAGTTGGTGAGTCATAGCACAGAACCTGTCTAGCACAGAAAAGGTGTTCAGACAGTGCCAGGTTTCCTTTAGAATACAGGTCGACATTCTTGGCTTAAAATAGATTCAGAAGCAGAATTAGTCTTTTACCTGCTCAGGGCTCTTTTAAAATCTTAGTGATTACAGAACCTGTGGATATGCACCTGTAGTCCCTAAATGCTGTGTTTCTGGTCACTGAGATCTGGTTGCATCTAGATTGGAAAATATTAAACATTTATAGGAAATAATTTTGTAACTTTTCTTTGTGTCAAAATTTTTTCTTGAATTTTAGTTTATCGGCCTTACTATAACTTTTACAGTGCTGACACGTTATAAATCCAACTATGTGTTCTGGTGACATTAGCAGAAATACATGTATTTGTCCCTAGAGACCACATTCCATGGATCATAGCATAAAAATATACAGTGGAACTTCATAGCTGACCACCTGCCTACATTGTCTACCTCCTTAAGTTGACATAATTTTCACAGACCAGACATGCACCACATGTACGCACTAGGACAGTAGGCCTTGTTCCTTATGGTCAACTTCCAGAAGTTCTACTATATCTTGTTAAGCTCTTTATAGACATGATCTCATTTAATTCTTATCATTCTAAAACAAAATTTTTATATCATCTATGCATTATATACTCTGTATCATGTCTGAAATCACACAACTAGAAAGTAGGAAATTGTCATTTACACTGTGTGATTCTGGTCCTGGTTATCACCGTTTTGGGGACTTCTTGTAGTGTGTGTTATCATTCCCTACTAGCTCCTTCTTATGTATAAGCAGGGCAAATATCTTAAAGAAAAAAAAAGGTTCTTTAACTTTGCTGCTGTTGTATTCTAGACAAATTGTCAAGTAGTTGGTTATTTGTGCTGTGAAGTCAAATAAATCTTGTGTCCCCTTTTAGATTTTTAACATTAAAACCTTATAAGAAGTTTCATATTTTTAAAAAGTCGTTAATCACAAAATATAGCAACTAACATTTTTATTAGTAATATTATTCTTTCCGATTATAGGGATCCTTTGGTTATTATTAAATGGTTCTAAAATCTACAACTGAAAACCTTTATTTTAAAAGGGCTTTTATTTGGAAGAGGAGGGAGAAGTCTAGATTATATCAGTTTGAGATAGACTATCTGAGAAAATGGTGCTTATGTTAGTTTGCTAGGGCTGCCGTGACAAAATACCACAGACTGATGGCTTACCAATAATTTATTTGCTCACAGTTCTGGAGCCTGAAAGTCTGAGATCAGAGTGTTGACATGGTTGGCTTCTCCTGAAGTCTTTCTCTTTGGTCTGTGGGTGGCCATCTTCTTGCTTTCTTTTCACATGGCCTTTTTTCCTCTGTGTGTGCATCCCTGGCATCCTTTTCTCTTCTTATTAGGGCTCCAGTTGAACTGAATTAGGGTCCACCCTGATGACGTTATTTTAACTTAATCACCTAAACTTAAAGACTTTATGTTCAAGAAAGTTACATTCTGAGGATGTTGGACTGCAACATATAAATGGGGGTGGCATAATTTATCCAATAACAGTACTATAAAGAGAAATTCAAAAATTAAGATGGAGACTATTTTTATAAAGGAAGATAATGAGTTTACTTTTAGAGTCTTAAATTGGGAATGTATTGTAGGTAGTTGATGATGTCACTTGGAATTTGGAACAAAATATGACTGGATGCTGATTTAAAAGCATTTGTGTAGAGGTAGATTATTAAAATTAAAGCAACATGAGGAGCTTTTTTCCCCTCTTTGCTCTGAATCAATATTTCTGGGGCAAGAAGGAAAAATGGTAGTTTAAGTAATTGTAAAAATTCTTAGAAAGCATGAAGGAAAGAGGCCACAAGAAAAACTTAAAGAATAAGATTTGTTTCTCATGGATTTATTTCCATAGGTTGATTAATTTATTTTTCCTTTTTGAAATACTGGCAATTTTAAAATTTCAATTGTGATGAAAGTGTTTTTCGTATTATAAATATTTTGCAAAGGATTTATCTAAAACAAGCCACTGATCTAACCAACTTTTGAGTTCTAAAAACCTCAGGGGCCTCTTACAATGCTCCAGAAAATCTGTCCCTTTTCTGGCCCCTGGCTGCTGTAGTTAGAACAGATGTGACTCGTCCTGCTTATGCTCTTTCTGTAAGAATGGAAGGTTCTTGCAGTGTAGGTCCCCTAACGTCCTGATGTGGGAACACTGCTGCCTCTTTCCCCCAGATGCCTCTGAGATAGCTAGGTTGTTCCTGGCCCTCACTTCTGCTTCAGTGGTTATTTAGGGAGAAGAAAGAAGGCTTCCAGTAGAACTGAACTTGATAGGAAGATAATGGTCAAATGATTTCACTGTTCCTCCTTTTGGCCATCTCTGCATCTTGTCACAAAAGAGTCGGGTTTGTGTGCACTCAGTTTCTTCTATACAATAACAGAAAGCACAACTATTTCTTTCTAAACTGATTGCTTTCAGCATTGCCACATACATCATGATTCCTTAGCAACATGAAATTTGTACCAGATTTCTCAGTTTAGTTTTTTAAAGTTTTATTTTACTCAGTGAAATTCACATAGTTAACATTCTAAAGTGAATAATTCAGTGGCACTTGGCACATCCACTATGTTGTGCAGCTACTACCTCTATCCTATTCTAAATATTTTTGTCACCCTAGAAGGAAACATGATGCTAAACCACTATATATCCATTCCATACTTCCTTTCTCCCCCCTAGTTCCTAGCAACACTAATCTGCTCTCTGTCTCTAGATTTTACCTTTTCTGGATATTTCACATAAATGGAAATTATGCAATATGTGACCTTTCATCTCTGGCTTCTTTCTTAACATATGCTTTTGAGGGTCATCTGCTGTAGCATATCAGCACTTCATTACTTTTTATGGCTGAATGATCCATTTTCTGTGTCTATTCAGGGTGTCCATAAAGTCCGTGTGCAATTTACACTTATTATATGTACACACACACACACCCATATGTACTTCAACACATCACCCATTTATCCATTGATGGATATTTGTGTTATTTCTACCCTTTGGCTATTGTGACTAGTGCCTGCTATGCACTTTACTATACACATTCTTTTGAATACCTGTTTTCAGTTCTCTTGGATACATGTATATACGGAGGAGAGGAATTGCTGGATTTCATGGTACGTCTATGTTTTACATTTTGAGAAACCACCAGCCTGTTTTCCACAGTGACTGAACCATTTTACATTGCCACGAGCATGCACAGGGGTTTCAGTTTCTCCACATCCTTGCCAACACTTACGTTCTTTAAAAAAAAAAAATCTAGTGAGTGTTTAAGTGGTATCTCATTGTGGTTTGGATTTGCAATCCCCTATAGTTAATGGTGGTGATCATGTTTTCATGTGGCCGTTGATCATCTGAATATCCCCCTGGATATTAAATGAATGATAAATATATGCCCCAAATTTGATAACCTAGATAAAATGAACCAATTAAACAGGAAATTTCCAAATCTTTGGAACAAAATGACAATGAAGACAAAAATTATCAGAACCTATGGGACACTGCAAAGGCAGTCCTTAGAGGGAAATTTATAGCACTGCAAGCATTGCAAAGGCAGTCCTTAGAGGGAAATTTATAGCACTGCAAGCATTCCTCAAGAAAACAGAAAGAGGAAGTTAACAACCAGATACAACCCAAACCGAGGGTCAACACCACCACTGGCCAGGCATAGTCATAACCAGGGTACTGCTCCTTCTCCCGCCGAGTGTCACTTTCTTCCCACACCCTAGTTCTTCCCCATTAGTCACAGAGTCCATCCTGATGGTTGGCGGTGCACACTATACCCAGATCTCTCGGGACAAAACCAAACACTTTGCGCTCTACAGGGGGGAGAACTTCAGACCGCCATGCTAGGGGGGAAAGGGTATACTGGGAGTCTGGACTTGTGGTGGAAAATATCTGTTCAATTTTATGCCTAGTGGGGTGGTTTCTAAGTTCATAAGTGGCACCTCCCTGGAGAAAAAGATCTGGTGTTCAGTGGCTCTCTCCTGCGAGGCAAAATGAGAGCTCTTTTGTTCCCTGCTCACTTGCAGATAGCCTGTGGTGGGCCTCTTGTCCTCTAGTCAATAGGCTTTGTACCTATAATTTGCATTCTTGAATGCTCTTCCTTGGAGGTATAGCTTGCCAAACTTCTTCCTTGGCTCAGCACCCCACCTTTGGCTTCATAGAGTCCGATTCCATCCAGTTTTTCTTCCTCTGGTCAGGAGCCTCTGCTGAGGGTTGCTACCAGTCGGCCATCTTCCCAGAATTCCTGTGAGGCCTTCCTAATATTTTTATGCATAATTTGGTGTACACTCCTTTATGACACTCTACTCTATACTCACTATCTAGCTGCTACAGTCACTCCAAATGCTATCCTGTGGTTTCTATTCAAATGTCAGCCCCTCTACACAACCACTGATTGGGACACACCCCGAGGCAAAACATCCACAAAGAATGAAAACCTTACTCTATGTCATTCTGTCTTCCAACTGTCAACATCCTCCAGTTTCAGCCTACTTTCTGTTGTTCCTATTATACCTTCACAAACATGTTTCTTATATTTTTTCCAAAAGTTGCCATTATTATTTGTAGGAAAGGTAGTCTGACATGTGCTACTTTGTCAGTATTAAAAGTGGAACTCTGAAGAATTACTTTTAATATTAAAAGAGACACACTAATTGGGATTTTCATTACCACTTTTTAACATTACATAGTTGTAACAATATCTCCTACAGCAGTTCTTTTTCTAGTCTAGTCTTTCTTATACAAGAAAGAGAACTACTTGAGATGAGAATGAATGGAGAAGAAAGAGGGGAATGAAGGGAAATGGAATGACAGGATGATTTGTGAAAAGGGAAGAAAATTTATGATAACAAAAAGGACAAACTGACAAACTCTTTGTCCTGGCATCTCACATTTCAGCCACAAATGAAGCCATGTAATTTCTGGCACAGATGCTATGAATGATTTTGGTACATATTGTAACTCACTTTCATAAAGAGAATAAAGGTCAAATAAAATGTTACAATGTTATAAGATCGTAGCTCTTAAGATCTTATAACATTATAAAATCATAGCGCATGACTTATAAATAACACAAAATATAAATTCCTCAATATGATGTCCAACATTTTTCTTTTACACACTGTAATTTAAACTTTTTCTTAAAAGTTTCCATAATTAAATCTTTAAAATATAAACAAACAAAAAAAAAAAAACAAGACTAAAAACTCTAGACTTCACTTTACAAGCACTAAATTAATTTTACCGATTTTTAAACAAAAGTAAATAGATGAGAGGTTTCTAAAAAATGTATGATCATTATAATTTTGATCATAATTAAACCCTTCAACTGTATGTATAAGTTGCATGCAATCAGAGGATTCTGGGACGATGGCAAAGTAGGAAGCACTAGAAATTTGTCTCCCTATCTAGACAATAATTGCACTGGCAGAATTTGTCCTCTGCAATAGTTTGGAATTCTAGAGTCTAATAAAGCCTTGCAACTTCCAGGCAAAGACTTAAATAGTAAATTGCAGTTAATTTTGCTCAGTTTCAGGTGTTAGCATAAGCAAGTATTCATTTGCCACTTTTAGTCCCATGGCAAGCAGCTGTGCATGCATTCCAAATAGCAACTTGCATGCAGCTTACGGGAACCAGAATGGGCAAAAATAACCGTGTCCTCTACGTGTGTTCCGAGCACTGATTGCTGCTTCTGATCACAGAAGTGCAGATAAAGAGACAGACAGGTAGACACTGTTGTTGCATTTCCCCCTCATTGTTGCAAGGCTCTCCCCCTCCAACTAAAGTGATTACCAGGGTATTTAAAGAGCTGGCACCAAATTTTTCCACCCCTTAATTTCTCTCTTTTGCCCTTTTGGGAACCAAAACATTAAAGACTAGGCCTTTCAAAAGCCAACTGCAGGGCAGCACCTGTGGCTCAGTGAGTAGGGCACCAGCCCCATATACACAGGGTGGCGGGTTCAAACACAGCCCTGGCTAAACTGCAACAACAACGAATCTCAAAAAATAAAATTAAGTGCCATTTAAAAAAAAAAAAAAGCCAACTGCATAATATGGGGAAAATTAGAAGGTGACTACATATGCCCAGGGAAAGGTTCATATTTAGGAAAACCTAAGAAGATCTGAAAGTCCTCAGGCTAATCCTTCACACAGAGACAGCTTAAAATGATGAAAAATAAACAAACAAAACAATAACAAAAACAGCAAGCCCTTAAGAAGACAAAGAATATGATTTCCAGAGTTAATAGATTATTGGATTGAAATATCCTGATTTCAACAAAAAATGAGAAGACATACAGGAAAGTATGGCACATTCAAAGGACAAAAATAAATCAACAGTATCTGTCAGTGGAATACAGCTGATGGTAGATCTTTCAGACAAAGGTGTTTCAAAGATGTTCAAAGAAATAAGGAAGATGCTGAGAAAGGCACAAAAATAATGTATGAATATCACTAAAGAGATAGGAAATCTAAAAAGAAATCAAATAGAAATTCTGGAGTTGAAAAGTACAATAATGAACATGAAATACAGACTAGATGGATTAAAAGGAAGATCTGAGAAGGCAGAAGAAAGAAGCAGTGAATTTAAAGATAGAACAAAGCAATTTATTGAGTGTGAGGAAAAGAAGAACCTGTGGGATACCAACAGATGGGCCAACTTATGCATTGTAGGAATATCAGAAAAGGAGAAAGAAGCAGAAAGAATATTTTAAGAAGGAATAACTGAAAACTTCCCAAACTAGATGAAAGGTTTGGGAAGAAACTCAATAAACTCCAGGTAAGAGGAACTCAAAGACACTGATACGGAGACATATAATTATCAAGCTTTCAAAAGAAAAAGACCAAGAAAGAATCTTGAAGCAGTTTGAAAAGCAACTTGTGACATGTAAGAAGTCATAAGTAAGATTATGTGCAAATTTGTCATCACAAATTGGAGGCCAGAAGGCAATAAACCAACATATTAAGAGGGCTGAAAGAAAAAAACCTTTCAACCAAGAATCCCACATTTGGCAAAAGTATCCTTCAAAGTAAGGGTGAAATTTAAGACACCCTAGAACCTCCACAGTTAACCACCTCCCTATGTTGATTACCTACTGAAGGTGACCTAATTTTCACAGACCAGACATGCACCACAAGTACTCACTGGAAGTGCCTTATGTTAACCACCTCCATACTTGACAAGTCTGTTACAGTCCCTTGGGTGGTCATCTTACAGAGGTACTATTAAATTCTGATATAAAGAAAAGCTGAGGAAATTTAGTATCACTAGACCTGCCAGGCAAATATGCTCCAAAGAGCCCTTCCAGTTTGAGATGAAAGGACACTAGACAGTAACTAGATGCTGTATGAAGAAAAGAAAATCCCAAGGAAGGTAAATGTATGGGCAATTATAAAAGCTACTATCATCCTAACTCTACTTTCAGGTTTTTTTTTTTTTTTCATAATTTCAGAGACTAATGCATTTAAAAAAGTATTTGTCTAAAAGTAGTATTATTATAACTTAGTTAACTATATTTTGTTTTCTATATAATTTAAGAGAATAATGCAGTAAAAGAATTACTAGTTTATGTTTCTGGGCACACAATGTAAAAAGAAGTAATTTTGTGATGTCAACAATCAAAATGGGTGGGAATGGAGAAATAAAGAAGCCAAATTTTTATAAGTTATTGAAGTTAAGCTGATATAAATTTAAAGTAGAGTATTAGGCTGGACGCCTGTACCTCAACACCTAGAGTGCCAGCCACATACACTGAGGCTGGCAGATTCGAACCCAGCCCAGAGCCTGCCCCAAAACAATGACAACTACAACAAAAAAATAGCCAGGCATTGTGGGGGGTGCCTGTAGTCCCAGCTACTCGGGAGGCTGAGGCAAGAGAACTGCTTAAGCCCAAGACTTTGAGGTTACTGTGAGCCGTGAAGCCCATGGCACTCTACCAAGGGCCACATAGTGAGACTCTGTCTTAAATAAATAAATAAATAACAATAAAGTAGAGTGTTAAAGCATTAGGAAATTTAATCCCCAGGGTAATACAAAGAAAATAGCTATAGAATATACACAGAAGAAATGGCAAAGTAATTAAAACATTTCATTAAAAACCTCAACTAAATATATGATAGTAATACAGGCAATGAGGCATATAGACAACAAATAGCAAAATGACAGAAGTCTCTTCCTACCAGTAATTACTCTACATTGAAATGTATTACCTCCAATTAAAAGACAGATTGGTCAGCCAAGCATGGTGGCTCATACCTTATAATACCTGGGAGGCTCAGGCAGTGGATTGCTTGAGCTCAGGAGTTCAAGACCAGCTTCAGCCAGAACAAGATCCCCATCTCCATGGAGGAGGCAAGAGGATTGCTTGAGCCCAAGAGTTTGAGGTTGCTGTTAGCTATGATGCCACAGCACTCTACCAAGGGTGACAAAATAAGAATCTGACCTCCCAACGAAAAAAAAAAAAAAGGAAAAAAAACCAGATTGGTAGAATGGATAAGGAAAAACAGGATCCAGCCATATGTTGTCTGTAACAGACTCACTTTATATCTAAAGACACAAAAGGAATGAAAATTAAAAGACAGAAAAAGATAATTCTTATGAATGGTAACCACAAGAGAGCAGAGGTGGCTATACTAGTATCAGAAGACATAAATCAAAAAACATTATAAGAGACAAATAAAGATATTATATATTAATAAATGATTAAACATAGCAACAGAATATTATAAACATTTATGTACCAATTGAGAGATTTTAAAAATACATCAAGCAAAAGCTGACAGAATTGAAGAGAGAAACAGATAATTCTATAATAATAGTTCATTAAATGAAACAGGCTGAAAATAATGGAAAGAACAATCAGACAAAAGTAAGAACACAAAGGACCTATGACAATAAACCAAGTAGGTCCAATAGACACCTACACAGCACTGTACCTAACAACAGCGTACACACATTCTTCTCAAGTGTACATTTAGAGACACTTTCTAAGACAGGATATAAATTAAGTAAAAATGTGGTATAACCACATTTAGGATATAAATTAAGTAAAAATGTGGTATAACCGTACAATGGAATAGTATTCAGCCTTAAAAGAAAAAAAAAGAAAAAACGAAATTCTGGCCAAGTGCAGTGGCTCACATCTGTAATTCTAGCACTCGGGAGGCCAAGTTGGGTAAATTGCTTGAGTTCACGAGTTCAAGAGACCAGCATAAGCAAGAATGAGACGCATCCTTACTAAAAACAGAAAAATTACTTGGGCTTGTGGCAGGCACCTATAGTCCCAGCTACTGGGAGGCTGAGGCAAAAGGATAAGACCACTAAAACCCAGTAGTTTAAGGTTGCTGTGAGCTATAGTCGCCATACCACTCCACCCAGGACTACAGAGTAGGACTCTGGATCTCTAGGTCTCAAAATAAAACAAAAAGAGCCCCCCAAATTCTGACAGTATGAATTAACCTTAGGGATATTAAGCTAAGAGAAGTAAGCCAGTCACAGAAAAATAAGTACTATAGGATTCTACTCAGGTTAAGTAATTATAGTAGTTAAAATCAGAGAGACACAAAGTAAAATGGTGGTTGCCAGGAAGGTCAGGGGAGAGAATGGGGAGTTATTGATTAATGGGTTTCAGTTTTACAGACTTAGAGAAGATCTACTGATAAATGGTGTTGGTTACACAGCATTATGAATGTATCTAATTCCATTGAACTGCACATTTAAAATAGTCAAGTGAGTAAATTAAAATTTATGTCATGCAAATGTATAATTTAAAACATTGGGGGAAAGGCTGGGCACAGTGGCTCATGCCTGTAATCTTAACACTCTGGGAGACCGAAGCAGGTCGATTGCCTGAGCTCACAGGTTTGAGACCAGCCTGAGCCAGAGCAAGACCTCACCTCTAAAAATAGCCAGGCGTTGTGGTAGGAGCCTGTAGTCCTAGCTAGTTGGGAGGCTGAGACAAGAGGACTGCTTGACCCCAAAAGTTGGAGGTTGCTGTGAGCTGTGATGCCACAGCACTGTACCAAGGGTGACAAAGTGAAACTCTGTCTCAAAAAAAAAAAGAAAATGGGGGGAAAAAATGTATAGAATGAACTGTTCCTGACACTAACAATTAGTCTACACTTAGTCATACATTTTATTCAAATTCACTATAAAACTGATAAAAAGCACAATTAAATGTGTTACTTTCAAAGTTTTATGTATACAAATAAAGATAAATCACATATATGCTTATTAAATACTTTCAAAATATGATTATAACATCTTCCTATGCAAAAACACAAAATTTTGTTTATTCCTGTTTTATTAAAACTTTTCCCTAATTCCATCTTCTATGAGCTATTGAATCATTTTTTCCACCTTTACTGGTAAGAACATAAAGAAACTATTTTATAACAATGAATCCATATTCAAATTTGAAAACCACCTTTGTTTTCTCTTTTTTTTTTTCCGTAGAGGCAGAGTCTCACTCTAACACCCTCAGTAGAGTGTCGTGGCGTCACACAGCTCACAGCAACCTCCAACTCCTGGGCTTAGGTGATTCTCTTGTCTCAGCCTCCCCAGTAGCTGGGACTACAGGCGCCCGCCACAATGCCTGGCTATCACCTTTGTTTTCTCTTTACAACTGCATGAACTACTTTCAGATCTTTTATCTATGCCAGTCAACTTCTGTTGTTGACCTTCTTACAAAAATGCATGAACTTCACTCAAGTAATCTGATACTTATTACATATATAAGCCTGTATTTGTGTAGGGGTCACTAAACAAAGTATATGAGAATTACATAATAAAGCTCACCTAAATCCAATTTCCTTCATACTTCCTGAAAAATGTAGGTCATGCAGAGAACTCACTGCTATGTCTCTACTGCCCTCTATAGGTGCCTCAGTCCATTCTGTGTTGCTACAACAATACTGGATAATTTATAAAGGAAAGAAATTTATTTCTCACAGGCTGGGAAATCCAATACCAAAGTGCTGGCCTCTGGTGAGGGCTTTCTTGTTGCTTCATCCCATGATGGAAGGCAGGATAAGCAAGGATGAGAAAAAGAGATAGAGAGGGCAAAGCTCACTTTCATAACAATGCACTCTCATGATAATGAACTCAATCCCTTGAAAATGACATTAATCCATTCAGGAGGACAGTACCTTTATGGCATAATCACTGCCTAAAGGCCCTACCTTTTAATATAGTCATAGTGGCAATTACAATTCAACGTCAATTTTGGAGGGAACATTTAAAACCATGAAAATAGTTCTTGGAAGACACTGATAAAATAAATCATAAAAAACCCACAGCCAGATGCAGTGACACAAACCTGTCCATAATCCTAGCACTTTGGGAGAAAAAGATAGAAGATCACTTGCAGCCAAGAGTTTGAGACCAGCCAGGGCAATAGCAATACCTTGTCTCTACAAAAAATAGAAAAATTAGCTGGGTGTAGTGGCACATGTCTGTAGTCTCAGCTACTAAGGAGTCTAAGACAGGATTGGTTGAACCCAGAAGCTTGAGGTTGAAGTGAGCTATGATGATGCCAGGGCACTCTAACCTGGGTTACACACAAAACCCTGTCTCAAAAATCAAAACCAAAAGCCCATAAAACAATACCTAAGTGCTGTCACCGTAACAATATGGAAAGCTATATCAATAATCAAATACACTGCAAAAACAAGTTACTGTTCTTGATTCCTATGATGCTTCTCCTTCAAGTATAGTCATGTGTGTATAATGACATGTTAGTCAAGAAAAGACAATGGTCCCTTAAAATTATAATGAAACCAAGACAAATCCTTTCCACATTTAGATAAACAAATCCTGTAGTATTTGGTACAGTAATATACTGCACAGGTTTGTAGCCTAAGATAGGAACAGGCTTTACGACATAGCCTAGGGCGTGTATTAGGCTATACCATCTAGGTTTGTGAAGTATCCTCTATAACGTTCACACAACGATGAAATTGCCTAACATAGTTCTCAGGACATACTCCTGTCATTAAGTGGCACATGACTGCAGATGAACATGTAGTTATATTGTTATACTAAAAGGAATATGACATACAGTGTTGAGAGAATTTGGCATCAGACTACATGTGTTAGAATCTCATTCTGCCATTTTACTAGCGGTGCCTCCATCACTTCATCTCTAAAGTGCTATTAACAATATCAACCACATATGATCAGCCTTAGTAAAGTGTTTGACACATAGTAAGAACTCAGGGTTACAGCACTGTTATTCATGTTATTATTGGTATTACTACCACTGACACTATAGCAAAATGGCTAGGACCATAGCCCAGAAGGAGAGTACAGAGTTAGAATCATGGCTTAGTTATTACTTTGCAACAGGAGGGAAATAATTTAATTTCTCTGTGCCTAAGAAGCTTCATCTGGAGAACAGGAATGACAACAACAGCTACCACTTCACAGAGTTACTGTGAAACTCCACTGAGCTAAGGCATATAAGGACAGCTTTTTACAAGAGTGCCCAGCAAAGAGGCACTCACACTGTTAGTGGATACCGGCATGGTTCAGTTACCTTCACATGAACACTAACAGAACTCTGCTTCAGAGGTCTGACAGAATCATGCCTGTAGGTAAAACTGTCCAAAATCAGTAACGCTCCTTACCTGGGCAAGGGATTCAGGTTAGACTTGAATTATAATCAATGCTTCCCACTGAGTTAAAGTATGGTTCTATTGCACAGTAAGTCTGCAATCATCATATATGTTCCACTTCTACCAACATGTGAGGCAAAAAACAACAGCCTCATGAGTTATATAAGCAAGCTTTTGTTTCTGGAGATCCAAGAACAGCTATACAATTTCCAATTATAGTAAAAATCTTCCCCCCTGCATAGAGTTACTCAATGTAAATGGCTCATTTAAACGTAGCTGTCAATGCTCTACTCATACCTCTTTCTATAATGCCTTTGGTGATGCTGGCCAATTTCCAGCTTCCAGCATGTCCATTTTTTTACTGAAGAACATTCTCTGACTTCTGGAACCCATTTGCCCTACCTGTGCAGTAAATAAACTGTAAGAACCCAAAAATACTCCCGTTCTCTAATTCCACCAAAGAACAATCCTCAACCAATGAATGAACGGATCCAAATGTAAATACCCCAGCTTCCTTGTTCCTCTGGTGGGATAATTCTGAAGATCCCAGAGTTTTCCAACAGTACTCCAGGTCTCCACAATGGTAACTTGCTTGATAACAGTTCTAGTTTGGCTGCTATCTCTTCCCAAGCTCAGCTGCCCACTCCACTATCTGGAGGTATCAGATGGGCTGCTTCTGAGGAAACCCAAAGAGAAACTGTAAACTATAAACACAGGAGGCAAGTGTATAAAAACTGCATTGTGATTATTCTACTTATTTTAACGTACTTGAATTATTTTAGTAAACAGAAAGAATGGTTTTAGGTATTAGTATAAGGAAGAATTAACATAAGGAAGTATAAGCTTTAGTTTAAGGAAGTACTGAATATCACTACAGTCACCACATGGCCAAGGGAACCAGCTGTTCAACAACAGCTTTGATGACCATTCCAGAAAAAGGGTTCCAAAATTGCTCTAAAAGGTGTACTAGGGGTTGGAGTCAGTGCATAGCTTCCCAAGGGCAGTACTTCAAAGGTGACCATAGAGATATTCAGAAATGAGATATGTTGAAGAATAGCTGGGTCATAGATGAGATTAATAAGGAAATTACCAAATTTTGGTAACAAAATGATAATGAAGACACAAATTATCAGAACCTCTGGGATACCGCAAAGGCAGCCCTATAAGGGAAATTTATAGCACTGCAAGCCTTCCTCAAGAGAACGGAAAGAGAGGAATTTAACAACTTATTGGGACATCTCAAGTAACTGGAAAAGGAAGAACATTCCAATCCCAAACCCAGCAGAAGAAAAGAAATAACCAAATTTAGAGCAAAATTAAATGAAACTGAAAACAAAAGGATTATACACCAGATAAATAAATCAAAAAGTTGATTTTTTGAAAAGGTCAATAAAGTAGATAAAAAAAAAGAAATTGTATAAGTCAGGCATCATGAAAATAGAGAAACACAGCAATTGATTTTGCCTCAGGATGTCATGGGACATTTCATTGAGAAGGTAGCATTTGTGCTCGGTCTTGAAGAGTAAAATACATTAGGAAAAACATGGAGACAATAACCCCACACAAGGGGAAATGAAGAAAGTATTTGGAATATCTGGAGACTGGTAATGTGATGATCACATTAATCTCTTTGATAGCCA
This sequence comes from Perodicticus potto, assembly GCA_963574655.1. NCBI lineage: Eukaryota > Metazoa > Chordata > Mammalia > Primates > Lorisidae > Perodicticus > Perodicticus potto. The sequence continues at coordinate 20,611 of CAUYRH010077871.1, forward strand.
AAGCCAGTTAGATTCCTACCAGCGTCAGGCAATGAGCAAGTAACTTGAGTCACAGACCTGAAAGAAATAAGGGGACAGCCATATGGACATATAGAGAAAAACCTTTAATCTGGAGGAAATAGTAAAAAGGGAGGCAGGCGGTGGCCGGCGTGTTTGAGGAATGACCAGAAAGAGAGTGTGGCAGGAATGGAGTGAATAAGAGGCAGCACAGATGGATACGAGGTCAGATGAAGACTAGCGGCCACAGCACATTAGGTTCTGTGGTCCAACCTAAATATTAGAGACTTTATGCTGACAAAGATGAAAAACCATCAATTTTGAGCATAGAAACTATCTGAATTTGATTTTAGCAGAATCACTTTTAAAGGTTCTGCAGTCATTCACAAAATCGCAATGATTACTTTTAACTGACCAAATGCAGCTCCAAGTATAATAATCACGCAGACTTACCACCTGGCTTACTTGAAATCTAACCTACAAAATAATGAGAACAATGGACATACTGGGCTTCCTTTAAAGACTCCACAATCCTCTCTGTATATAAAAATTTGGGTATCAATTCACCAGTAAATAATATTCTAAACCAAAGAACTAAAAAAAGACTCAGTTTTAATACAATCCAATATAAAGAGAAGCAAATACTCAAAGAACATAATATAAACTTCCTATCACATGAAGGCACAAAATAACTGCTAAGTCTTACTGTTATTAAAAATAAGAGCAGAGCCATATATTTTAATACTAAAACTAGAGAAAACATAATGTTGATATTTTATTTTCAAAGAGTGGAGCAGCCTAATCACTCCCTAGTGAATGTCTAATGTGAAAGAATGTCAATTTGAGATGAATACCCGCGTTATTAACTACACAAATAGGGTTACTGTTCTATACTGATTAAACATTAGGTGATATCTACCAAACGGATCATTTTTGTTTCAAAATAGTTGACATTACAGTTATACTTTTAAATAAGATATTGAGGCTTTAGGTAAATATATCAATAAAGTATAGGAATTACTTGCATTCTTTTGAATAGAAAGTGACTTAATCTCTGAACATAAACTTTCTCTATTTCATCTCACATTTAACGATTCTGAGAAATTTGAAGTTATCAGAACATGCAATTCAACTCCTCTAACTTTGTGACTGCTATTTTCCCTAGCTGGGATAGCTCTTCCAACCTTTCCACTTAGCAAATTTCTACACCTGTATACATTTCAGACAGGGTCCTTCTCTATGAAACTTTACCAGATCTTACTTCTCTCTATAATCTTACCTTTTCCTGTGTTCCTGAATTAGTAGTTTTCTATCGCAGCTGTAACAAACCTTGTATGTCTACAGTCATAGCCTAGAAAAGTTCTCCATTTTTAGGGATAATGTGATTAGACTGGAGACACCTGTCGATATCCAGGATAACCGCCCTATTTCAGCCTCTTTAATTTATCTACGTCTGCAAATCTGCCACGTAAGTGACAGTTTCACAGCTTCCAGGTCTTAGGATGTGGACATCTTTAGAGAGATTGTTCAGTCTTCCACAGCTGCCAATCCCTGACGTCATCCATTAGAGAAACCACCACTGGGGACCATGATTGGTGTGTTTAAAATGCACCATCTGTCTAGGAAAGTACGCCCTCGGAAAGTAGGGTTTACATTTGTTGTACCTGCCATGATGCCTACTACAAAGTAGTAAGAGAATAAGCTCAATAAATAATTGATGAATACATTTATGAATCAGAAAATATGTTTAAAACAATGTACTGTTGAAATAAAGGACTATAAAAAATTAAAGTAGTAATGACTATTTTATAAAAGTTGCATTGTAAATCATCTGCAGAGATTTTAGACTACATAAATACAGCTTTATTTTATACTATACAAATAATTTAGAGTTTTCGGCAATGTGGATGTATTTTTACACTGTGAGTCATTTCATCAAGTTAGGAGATGAACTCTCTCTTATATGGATATTTTGGTAACTTAGACTATAATTTTTATTGATTTTCTCATAACAAAAACTTAATGTTAGGATTTTACTTGTTCTAACTTCTTAGTTCATCTGTTTATGTTTTACTTTTATTTGGAATAATAGCTAGTAAATATTTAAATTAGGTTGACTGCCAATATCTATGGTCTTTTATACAGAAGCAACTGATATTCTTACAAAAATTACTCAGATGTGTAGAGTGTAATGTTGTTTTCCTGAAAATGATTAGACGTTTCTTTAAAAAATAATGAATTTCCTTTTAGAGTTGGCCATTTGGTTCAGTAAGAAAATCTTTATTCAGATTTAAAATTTTTAGGTGATTTATATAATCATTAAAAGTTTTAGTATGTTTCTCTGAAAAGTCAAATGCAGACAGAATCAACGACTGAGGGAATTTCCAGTGTATCCACCAATTTATTCGATTCCTTATAATAGGAAATGGAAGCTTGTAGAATGAAATCAATTTTGCAACTTTATAATGCGTAGCATATTAGAAAGGTATTTGTGCATTTTCTAAATAGGTGAGTTCAAGATGTAAAGAAGTGACTTTACATTTCAGGGTGTCCATGAAGTGTTTAATAATTTACCTATGAACTTTTCTTTAAATTTCTTATATAATTAGAATCAAAAAATATTTTGATATTTGATTAGATTATAATCAAAAATAATTACCTGAATTTTTAAATGTCTTAATACTTTCTATTAGATTTTCATCTATTCTCAAGTCTTCAAAAGAATATTATTTGTGAAAATCTGTATTTTTCTAATGCAGAACAATGCTATGTGCCAATTTTTCAAGCCACATATTTGAGAAATAAGACATTATTTATTTGATTTTGTTGAGCAATAATCAAAAGGAAAAGAGTTACTCTGAAGCCTGTCTCTGGAAGTAGTACCAAAAGGAGGTATCAAGGGAATAATTCCATAATTCCTATTGTACTAAAATAGAAAATGCAAGATAATAATTATATTTGGAATGATGACTTCTTTAATTTAACAAAGGAGTAGTTGACTTAATATCTCAAACACAAAATTATGTTTAGAAAACAGAATATCTTACCAGGACTACCATTTTTTCTTATAAGAAAAACAATTAAATCATTTAAAAAATTAAGGAATTAAAAATAGTTTTATTATAGATCATCTTCTGTGATAGAGAATTCTAATTGTATATCCCTAGTATAAATTTTAGCTCTTGCATAACAGCCTAGAAACAAGAATTGTTGATAAATTCAATTTTTATGTCTTCCTTCTTAAAGTTAAACAGTAAAGATGGATTTGTTAGCATCACACTCATGGGAAATCCTTTAATTCAGCAACCACTGGATATTTAGCCTAAAAGCTAAAATTTTATCTTCTGCAGAATTTTGAGAGCCTAACTTTGAACTCTACATTTTTCAAACCTTAACTAGAAGGTGAGTAGTGGAAGTTAGTACTTTATTAACAGATTAAAAAAACTGTTTAAAAAGATGAATAGTATACTAACTCTAACTGGTCCTCAGCATTCAGTAATCATTTATAATTTTCTGCTTCATGAATACTTAACTGAAGACAAGAGGACAAACTCTTTTCAATGTGTGTTGAATCTCAGATACACTTAACTACTTTGAAATTTTTATGACTTCATTCAGTGAGAATTGATTGGGTAAATCATAACAGTTTGCTCATACACCTGTCAGTAAATGCATGATCTGGGTGAGCTCATACATGTGTGCTGTGCGGGGAAAGGTCTCTACGTGCTGAATTTATCTGAATAAACTATGATCAAGTACATACTAGAACAGACTACCTGACTCATAGTAGGGACACAACCAATATTCATGAACCACGAGTGCCTTGGTGTCTAAGTTTCCTAGTAAAATGATCTCCAACCCCGTCTAGCTCCAAATTTATTACAGTAGTGGAACAAAATATCTATTTTAGCAAATAAAAAAAGTATTAAAATAGTGAATTCAGGAGGAATTAATGGGATAGCAAGACATTGAGTAATGCGGATTCCATGTTGGAGTTTCAAGAAGAATAGCAATGAATACGAAGTGTAACTGCATGTGCACCTCTCAGATACTTTGATTATAATAATCTTCCTCATCCTAATTATGTACACTGAGAAAAGAACTATTCATGAGAAATAAAATTTAATTCATGGTACAGTAATTCACGGTCCAGTTCCCACTTGGGAAATATAAGGTGGATTTGCACGATATCCATTGTGAACGCAAGGGTGAATAGCACTTTAGATATTAATAGATGTAATGAATGAGCTTGGGGCCTCACAAATTACCTGGGTAAAGAGACTCAGTATAAACTTTATTCATAGTCACTATGATTATCCCTCATTTATCTTAACTGATTTTCCCAAGTGTTTTCTGTTTTATATACACAGACAAATATCTCAATAATTCTCACTAAATGAAGTCATAAACATTTCATAGTTAAGCATATAGGAGATTCAACACATATTGGAGAGGAGAGTTTGCCCTTCTTTCTTCAGATAAGTATTCATGAAGCAGAAAATTATGAACAATTACTGAATGCTGGGGACCATTTAGGGCTGTTATTGTGTGTGCGTCTACTTGAAATGACATGGTAGGAGGAACAGAAAAGGTCAACCGAAGAAAATCAATCATCTATCTTCTTTGTAACTATTTGTGCCAAACTTTTCATTAAATGTTAGATGACAGAGGACATGGAAATGTATACTTTTACCCCCCAAAGGTTGAATAGACTGAATAAATATTTGAAAAAGAAACCACCAGTTTCATACTACCAATCTCCATATCCCTAATCAGTTATCATAAATAAAATATACTATTAAGAGCTTCAAACACTTATACAAAAGTAAAATACTCTTAAAAATAATTTTTTATTTTAATTTCGCTCAATCTGATTTCACAGACCCAGCATCCATGTTGAAGAATTTTATAAATTTTGAATATAAGAATTTTAAATATTTTGAATCTTAGAAGTAAATGACAACGTTTTGCTCAAGATGGTTTGCTAACAAAATTAAGATTCAGAAAACATCAGCTACTGGACAGAGCCACTGCCTTTGTGATTTTGCACTTTACTCTAGTTATTCTTCTCACATCCCAAAGATGTACGTTTGGGTTAACTAGTATGTCTACACTATCCCAGGCTGAGTGAGAGTGGGTGAGAGTAAACTCTGCCTGCAGAGGCACCATGTCCACGTCAGACTCCTGCCTTCTACCCTGAGCTGCAGGGAGAAGACCTGGCCTGCTGAAACACGGAACTGTAATAAGCAGATAAAATCTTGTTTTTTTTAATCTTTCTTAAAAATATACCTTGTATATTTCAATGTGTAGTATTATGTTAGATATGTTTTGGTCTTTATTTAGAGTTTTAGTGGTATTTCTATAACCAGAAATATATAGGAGAAATTTAACTCCTATATATACCAATCAACTTATGTTAAAATCAGTTGTTATACGTTGTTTCACTTAAAGTTGCAAATTCCAAGGACGTATCCACAACATTGAGGACTTACTGTACATTTAAGGTATATTATCTTTCATGTACTTTTAAAGTACCACTTGGGGAATTTAAAATTATCACACTTATGAGTAATACATTTATCCCCATCAAACACCTTCTGTTGCACTATCTTGGGGTGGTATTGGCTTAATAAAAAGATCACTGCACTCAGTCCAAATAGTGGGTTCAATTCCTAGTTCTTCTAAGGTGAGACACTAGTAGAAGCATTGCATTCTGGTCTCAATGTCATTCTATAAATTAGGAATAAGAATATTATCAGTTTTCTAGTTGCTCTGAATGATTATTTATTTATTCTATACATATTTGTTCATGCCTTAATATTTATTGGAATAAAAATTTTTGTTGGACAAATAAAAGGGGTACTGTCCACTTTGTACAAGATGTTATGCTGGATACAAAGGACACAGAGGTCAATTTTTTCTCTATTGTCTAATTTTGTTTATGAAAATGGACTTTAAAGCACTAACTGATGGTAGTAAGATTTTCTTCATTTGTTCAACAATTTTTTATTAAGCACTCCCCTACGTGCTCGGCACTGTTTCTAGTTTCCTTTGACACAGAGGTAAACAGTACTAACAATGTCCACGCTTTCAGAAAGCCATTCATCTTCAACTGTTTAAAAATAACACTGCTGGTGGGAATACACACTAATATGTTCCTTTTGGAAGGATGTTTGGAGAGTACTTAGAGATCTAAAAATTGACCTGCCATTCAATCCTATAATTCCTTTGCTAGGTATATACTCAGAAGACCAAAAATCACATTATAACAAAGACATCTGTACCAGAATGTTCATTGCAGCCCAATTCATAATTGCTAAGTCATGGAAGAAACCTAAGTGCCCATCAATTCACAAAAGGATTAATAAATTGTGGTACATGTATACCATGGACTATTACGCAGCCTTAAAGAAAGATGGAGACTTTACCTCTTTCATGTTTACCTGGATGGAGCTGGAACATATTCTTCTTAGCAAAGTATCTCAAGAATGGAAGAAAAAGTATCCAATGTACTCATCCCTACTATGAAGCTAATTTATAGCTGCCGTATGAAGGGTATAACCCAAGAATATGGGGAAAGGGGCAAGGGTAGGGAGGGGAGAAGGGAGGTTGGGGCGGAGGGAGGGTAATTGGTGGAACCACATCTACGGTCCATCTTAGAAGGGTACAGGCGAACCTTGCTAAATGCAGAATACAAATGTCTTCATATTATAACTGAGAAAATGCCAGGAAGGCTATGTTAATCAGTTTGATGAAAATAGTTAAGATTGTATATGAAACACATTTTGTACCCCTTGATTGCACTATTGTACACAGCTATGATTTAATGATAAAGATAAAATAAAATAAAATAAAATAAAATAAATAAATAAATAAATAAAAATAACACTAAAATAGCTGGAAAACTGTATGAATCAGAAGGTTAAAAAAATAGTAACTAAAACAGGAGGTTAAAAAAGAGTTAGCTATTCTGAAAACATTTTCTATTCAACTCCTTTAGTAACTCCATATAATTAAAATCATTCATATTTGGAATAAAGCAATTTATGAAACATTATGAATATTGGGTAATTTAATAACATGGTTAAGTTAATAAATGCCTATTTGGAAAAATGTGTAATACAATGCTGCTAACTAACTTGTTTTTGAAACATAGAATTTCCAATACCCTTTATTTTCCAAAGAAAATAGAAGATTTGTTTTCATAGAGAAATGTGCTGACATATTTATTGGGGGCTTGAAGAAATTTTTAGCTCTATGAATGAATGGTCTCATTATCACTTAGCAAAATAATGCATAATCAGCAACAATAAACTATCTGTACCAGCATTTTTATTATATCTTTGCAGTTTGACAAGAATCTGATTCGTCTTTTCTACTCATTTAAAAAGAGCACAAATATGACACGTTCATACAACATTGCTTCTAGAATGCTTTAGCATGAGAGTAAGCATGAAGGTGCTCTTATAACACTTAATGCACATTTAGGAAAACTACCTATTTTTAAATTGTTTTAAGCTAGGTTACTTAGCCATTAAATCCATAAACATCAACTATTAACATTTCCACTATTCAATCCCATTTTTTAGGCATCTTAATCTTTCCAAACCTATTAGCACACAAATCTGTTAAGCAAAATTGAATGTGAGAACATAGCAAAGCAGTTCTGTAGCGCAGCATGGAATCTGAGTTGTATAATGATCTAAAAATAATGAATTAAACTTTGACACAGGAAATATTCTTAGGTAATCATTAGGAAGATTTGAGAGGAAGTCACGACTAAATTTTTCCAGAGACGACCAAGCAGAAATACGCTGCTGCTCCGAGAAATAAATCTCAAAACTCGAGTTCACAGATGAGTGCGGGAGAAGCTGAAGAGGGCTCTGCTCAGCCTGTGACGCGGCTGCTACACAAACAGCACATTCCAAATGAGCACAGTTAACTCCAGGCTGGCTTTTAATTGACTCTGAAATTCTTACAGATTTGTCAAGAGCTTCCAATTTTATAGATTTGTCAAGAGCTTCCAATTGACTCTCAGGAAAAGCTTTCTGGTTTCCACTTGGTTTCAACAACAAAGAGGCCACGAGTTTAACGACAAGCACACGCAAAGACATTATGCTTCAGTATTCTTAAAAATTGTATTATCACTCTTAAGATGGGAAAGGGGTCGAGTTCATAAAGAAAACGAACACATGTATTACCCGCTGCAAAAAACTAATGTGGCTTAAAAATATCTAGAAACCTGTAGAATCTGAATGGGAAAGATGCTGAGACTCCACTGTTGATTGCTTTGCTGGAAAATAAAATGTTGTATGTCACTGCCTCTTTATAGGTTTGTTACTGTTGTTAGAAAACAATGAAAAGCAAGTACATAAATGCTAATTAGTGGCTTTATTTGCCCTAATTCCCTACTGTTAATAAAGAGATGATAGATCTCAATATTATGAAAGAAAATATCTAATCCTGCTTAAATTCTGATTATAGTTCTATCTAACAGCCTATCTACAGTTCTATCTACACTTCTAATGTAACAATTATGCTCACCAATGCTATAATTGCTCTACAAGTTAGAAGGGGAATATAGATTTTCTGAGAAAAAGTAGCAACCAGTTAAACTGATCTCAGTAAGAGGTCTTCTGATGGCTTGGTCAAGGCAAGTAAATATAGTTAAGAACTGTTTGCTAAAAACAAACAAACAAAAAAAAATAGGGAGCTTTCAGACTACTTCTCTTACCAACCCATGAAGCCATAGAAAAACTTGGAAAGATTATTTTTAGCCATTTACTTCTTTGACAGAGGAGAAAAAAAGAATATAATCAAAGCATTTAGGTGAAGAGTCTATGCTTTTTTATCTACAACAATGTAATGTCATATTTAATTTATATGCTCTTTCTAAATTTATGCTTAGATAATTAAAGGTAAAATGTTGGTATATCCACTAAAATTCACTATGAGGACAATAACTTTAATTATCTTACATGTCTGTAAGAATTTTATAATGAAATGACTTTCAGAAAGCTTGCAGATTTGCTATGTAAAATTTTTCATTATGTATTTTTATCTTGCATAATTTCTCTTTTGCATTTTAATTTCAGTGTTCAAAAGTTAAATTCAATTTCTATGAGACACAATAACTTCTAAGAAATAAAAAAATAGCTTCACTCCTTTTTATTTCATGATGCTCATACACATTTGTCTTATCTATGAAATCTGAAAAATTGAAGTTTTATGTTAATTTTCATATTTCTGGATAATATTGCATGGTGGTTATACTGAAGTAAATAAATTGGTGAAAAGAATCACAAGCACAATATGGTACTTTGATGTCTAAGATAATGACATACAGTCATTTTTATTAACTCTTTATCATTCATTCAACATACAGCTACATAGGAAAGGTCATAATACTGTGTAGCTAAGAGATATTTCCTTTAAAAGCTTACAGAGCAGATGAAGTTATGTTGTTTCTTTTTCCTTTAACTTCCTCAAAAGAATAATTTTTAGAAGGCTAGACAAATAACAAAATAAAAAAAATAGTAGCAAGTGTGTGAATTATTGGTCACTAGTAGGTTTGTCACTGGAAGCTTTTGGGAACAGAAATATATAATTGGTCACTTTATGGAATTCAAGAGGCAAGAGACATGACTTTTGTTTGCAGAGGAAAGGGAGTTTCATGATTGTCATGACATTTAAGCTAGATCTTTAAAAACACTAAAATTTGGGCATGTGGATAAAGTAAGAGAAAATTTGGGGACTATGAAATAGAATGAGCAGAATCAGAGTCTGAGAAAGCAAATGGCTTTGCATAGAAAGCTGTGATTAATGTTAGATGACATGAATTAGTACAAACAATGGGATATAATGTTGGGCTAGTAGGCAAATCATTCAGTGCCATAAATCCATACCAAAGAAATTATCTTTTCTGTTGTTGCTTTTGTTAAGTTCTCCCAATGAAAGGGGAGGGCTTTTTAGACTATGGGTGTCCTGAGACACTTTAGACTGTATCTTCGGGGTGTCCTATCAAATACAACTTGGCTGCAGAACATTGACAATGCTGCTTCATGCTTTATCATCTCATTTCGTGTTCAGAATCTCATTGCTAACGCAAAGCAGATGGCTTCACCACTGCGTCCCCCATTCCATTACTTTTTTAAAAAGGACTCTGTAGCAGGAAAAGAAGAAGAGAAATGGGAAGCCATGGCACATCCCACCCGCCAGGGCTGCCTGCAAATTTCAAAGATGTTTCCCTATGTTCAACCAATACTTGACCACAGACTGAATTATGGAAATGTAACATCAGTCAACCACAAATAACTTCCCCCTGCCTGCTGGAGAGGAGCTCCTGTGTTAGAGGCCCTGGGGAAAACAAATAAGCATGCAATACGATTACTACACTGAAGTAACTTGGTTTTCTAGTTGAAGAGATGAGAAGAGAAAGATAAATAATAATGAGAGGGAAATGCTTAGGTGAATGTATGATAGTCTGAATACGTTTGAGGAAATAGCTTGTAAACTGGGATTCCCACGTGACTTGGGTCCCTGCGGACCTTGTTTCTGATCCAACTGTGCTCAGTATTACAAAATACCTAATGGAAAATGCACCCGTTTCCTTCCTTTTTCCTGGAATCACAAGAATCGTGCTTCATCAACACTTCATCATTGAGGGAAACAGGGCTCTGCTGCAGGGTTTTATGTGTGTGTGTGTGGGGGGGGGTGTTTGTGCATGTTGAGGAATGAGGTGGCTGGGAGTGGTTAGGTAGCAGCACAATTGATATTTGACTGGAAGAATCCCTGAAATTAGTATATTGACCGAAATGATGTCCAAAGTCCCTTCTAGATCTGACTTCTACTAAGGAAGGACTAACAGGGGAGAGTCTACCTGAGGTCAGATGTTCCTCTCACAGACTGTTCTCCAAGGGGAGCTCCTAAGGCCTTCTACTATTACACTCATCACGGTTTACATTTTAATTCTCTTAAAGCTCTATATTTCAGCGCACTAAATTATGCAAGATACTCATCTCACATATTCATCTCTGTAACCTCAGTCTCTGGCTGTATTTAGTGTATCATGAATAAAAGTTTGTAGAAAAAGTAATAAAATGTGGAACTAAATCATGGAGTAAATTAAACGTGCATTCAGAGAATGTAATCTGTGGAGAAGTTTTGAGTAAAGAATAATAATTCTAGGTATTGTTATATTTTGTAAATTAAAATGGAAATGGATAAATGAATGAAAAGCAAACAAAAACAACATCTGGGAATGGTAGAACAGTTTCCAATGGTATAACAGTATAACTAAAATTCAATACGAAGAAGATAGAAATAGAACAAAAGAACTGAAGAATGGCTTAGAATTTTCCAAAATACCAGACTCCAAATCACAGATACAGAAAGCTCAGTGAACATAAATACAAAAAAAAAAAAAAAAACCAACCAAAAAACCCATAACAGCTAGACATATTATATTCAAACTGCAGTAAACCAATAACAAACAGAAAAATCTGGAAAGAAGCTGGTGGAGGAGGGAACACCCTACCCATAGAGTAACAAGGTCAAGAATTACAGGGAACCCCCATTTAGAAACAACGCACGCAAGAAGAGAGTACTATGTAAAATGTCAATTCTTGAAAGAAAAAAAAAAAAAACACCCAGATTTCTATGTCTTGTAAAATTTTTCTTCAAAAGTAAAGGCAAAATAAAGACCTTCTAAGACAAAAAAAAAACATGCCAAAATAATTTAGAGAAAAAAAATATATAGGTATGTGGAAGGAATAAAGGTTAAATAAAATCTTCTGTATTTCTTTTAAAGATTGAGCTAGAAGGTAACTATTTCAAATAATAATGAAGAGAAGGCATTGGGTAATTATATGTATGTATTAAAAAAATAAATGACAGGAGTGCCATGAAGAACAAAAGAAAGGAATTAAAACAGGATAAGAGACTTACACTGTGTGGGAAGTATGTGTATTATGGTGTTGTTTAAAGGTGTAGTTAAGTTAGTCCGAAATGTATATAGGAGAGATCTAAGACTCCAAAATAATTTTTTAAAACTTTAATCAATATGCTAACAGAGGAGATTAAATGAGATTATGTAAAATGGTATATTAAAATCAGAAAATGTAAAAGAAGAAAAGGAAACAAATATAGAATAGTTTAACAAGTTAGATATATTAAATGACCTATGTCAATAATTTCTTTAAATATTAAGGGATTAATAAATCAATTAAAGGTGAGAAATTAAGTGGATTTTTAAAAGACCTAGTCTTATCTCTTTTACAAAAAAAGTCTTTGAATATGAAGGCTCAAGTGGTGAAAAGTAAAGGGATTAAAATTTTATCCCATTAAATCACACAAATTGCAATGAATGACACAGTTGTTAAAAAATAATTTCTGGAAAAAATGACATTTGTCTATCTTTTTGGGTTACTTAAGTATATTAAATGCACACCAAGTGCACAAATCTTAATATACACTTAAAGAATTTATTAAAATGAACACAATTCTCTAATCACCAACCAGACCAATAGGATATTCCAAATTTCAGCACACCAGGAATCTTTTTGTGCTGTCAATCATTACCTACACCCATCAAGCATAACCACTATTCAGGGTTATAGTACGTGGCAACATAAGCTAATTATATATTTCTTTTTAAAATTTAGAAAACTTTTGGATTAAAAAAGTTAAAAGATCTCAGCCTGGTGCGGTAGCTTATGCTCATGCCTGTAATGCTGACACCCTGAGAGGCCAAGGCCGAAGTATTGCTTGAGTTCAGGAATTCAAGACCAGCCTTACAAAGAGCAACTCCCTCCCCCCATCTCTATCAAAAATAGAAAAAAATAGCTGGGTATCGTGGTAGGTCCCGGTAGTTCCAGCTACTTGGGAGGCTGAAGCAGAAGGATTGTTTGAGTCCAAGAGGTGAAGCTTTGCAGTGAGCTACAAAGATGCTGCAGCACTCTACCCAAGGCAACAGAGAGACTCTCAAAAGCAAAATAAAACAAAAAGTTAAAATTTCTAAACACTACTTAAAGTTTATTAACATTTATAAAATGGATTTTATTATAAAAATAAAGATAAAATTGCTCTTAAAGAACTATCTACATATAAAAAAATCAATACATTATCATTGTATAATTTGTTTAGAACAGGAAATGGTAACTTTCATGACATTAACTATGTTGAAGTATATAAATGATATGGGTATTGTCTTAGTCGGTTTGGGCTGCTGTAACAATGTACCATCAACTGTGTGGCTTATGAAAAACAGACATTCCTTTCTTACAGTTCTGGAGACTGGCAGTCTGAGATCAGGGAGCTGGGATCTAGTGGGGGTTCTCTCTTGAGTCATAGACTGCCAAATTCTCATTTTATTTTTACCTTCTAAAAAGGCAGCTAGGGAGCTCTCTACGTTCTTCCTCATAAGGGCACTCACGAATCCCATTCATGAGGACTCTGCCCCTGTGAACAGCTTCCCAAAGGATCCATGTCCCTGATACTATCACATCTGGGTTTAGGATTTCAAGTAACGAACTTTGAGAAGGCACATTCATTCCCTAATGTGCATATGCGTGAGCACGCATGTACAGGCGCACACACACTAGAGATAAAAATACAAATGGCTGCACACTTTAACTAGGCTTTCATATGCAGCTGTACATATGGCACTTTAGACGTGTAGGTGACTGAATCTTTGAGGTCCTAAATCTCTCTCTGCACTTGGGATAGAAACCCTCTTCTCCTCCTCATTCCACCTATGCTTGAATATTTCTAGGGTTGAGAAATTCATGTCCTAAGGGAGCCCACTGACGTTTGGAAATGAAATACTATTCATGAAAAATTATTCCTGGAATTCATCTGAGAAGATAGCAGAGAGGACAGAAAGCCTGCACTACATAAATTCCTTGGAACCCCAGCAACAGTCATTCCAGGATTGTTAGGATTGTCATTCCAGTCATTCCATCTTGTAACAGGATTACAAGATGAACAGAATAATCAAGAAAAATAAGTGAATAAATTTCATATTAGAATCGAAAGAACACAGCTTTACATCATTAAAATATAGGTCCTCCCAGAAGTCACCAATGGGCCAGGACACATGAATAAGAATTAAGATTAGAATTTTGAAAGTACTTAAAAGCTATTTTCCGAGATGGAAAAAATGCAATCCTCTATTTAGGAATCTGATTTATAAAAGAGTAACAACTGCTAAATGCCTATGTATGTGGCTGAGTTTCTCTCCAATTTCAAGGCTTAGTTCTATCATCTGAACTAGGACTGGTCACATATCTCCTCTCTCACAGAAAATTCTCACATAAATATTTCTTTTATATTAAAGTTGCATAATATTTTCCCTGCATGAAGTCATTAGGCCTGGTAGGGTAACATCAGTTAGCTTCTTTACCTCCAAAATCTATTCTATTCTGCCAGCAAAACTGAAAAAATCTTATCTACACCCACAACTTACTAGACATGACCTTCTAGAAAGTGATCATGTGCCTTGAGTTTTATGTGTGTGCTCAAAGGAGTTAGTTGTTCTTAAATAAGAAAGCCAGAAGAAAATGGGCCAATTTTAATAGAAAGTCTTTACAAAAGGTCATGAATACATGCAACATCAGATATTAAAGTAAAAATCAGAACATATATTATTTATGTGAAGAATAGTGATCTAGAAGATGGATATCATTATTTTAGTAGCAAATAACTGGCTCTATACTATAACATTTCAACTACAAAACAGAGCTTCAGAATTTTCCATTATACTTGGGAGAGGATCATAGTAATATATACAAATTCTTAAAAGTATTCAGCAAGCATCTAAGGTCCCAAGCAAGACGAAATACATGAAGTTGAGATTCACTCAAATGAAAAATTTTAAATTAGCTCCTATTTTAAGCAAATTACTATGAGAAACTTATTATTGTAGGCTATTATTCACAATAGCATAATTTGTGCTCATAGGTAGATTGTATCTTAATAGATAATCTTCTCTCATTACTGATAAAAACTCAAAACTAATAGAATTGTGATATAGCCCTTGTACCTGCAAAATTAGTATTCACTGTTATAAAAGTAGCAACTAAAATATGGATTGGAGACTTAATGACATTAGTATAAAACATAATTTTTTCTGTATTTAATAAATACATTAAGAATTCAAAGGAGGAGATCTAAGTTTGATTTGTGATGCCTCTCAAGCAGTATAAGACGACCATAATGTTGCTTAGATGGAGAAAATACTCATTTATTGACCGTGTTGCCTCCATAAGCCAGAAAAGTGTGAACACAATAAACAAACATTAATGTCCTATGATTTCATAATTTTTTCCATACATTTTGAAGTGAAACTATAATAATTTACATCCAACTCGCTCAAATTTAAAAATAAAATTAATCTAAACATTGATAATACAAAAGGTTGAGCCAAAGTCCTACGTATTTGCCAGGCTTTTCCAAAAAAATTTTTTTGTTTTTTCCAAAATATTGACATCACTGATATACTAATTATGAAAAGAATACTTCCTTGTTAAAAATACAGTTATGTTTAACCAAACACATACTCAACTTCAGAAAATTGCTTTTTTCCCTCCTCTTAGCCCCACGCACACACACGCAGAAAGATTGAGTAATGCATAAAAAGACAGTGAGGTCAAGAACAATATCCTGATAAATGCAGAGAATCACAGGACCAGAAGGAAATCTAAGCAAACATCCCAACGAGGGTCATAAATACTCACACATGTCTGCAGGGCTTGGGGCAGAGGGGTACAAAGTACCAGGTGTTTGAACTCGCTCAACCACAACCCCATAAAAGACAGCTGCTTTTAGCCCCAGCTGATTACGTCACACAGAAAGGTAGGACATGCAGAAGTCTCCATCACCCTCTTGCTGGCTCATTGTTTAACTTTGTAGAAATCAGATTATGTTTTTCATAAATACCTGAGCGGGTCAATATCCTGCAGACTAAATAAAACCTTCTCTTGACCTGTCTTTTTATGCATTACTCAATCTTGTCCACAAGCTATTTTTTTATTGGCTGGCGATTTATCACCTGTAGTCTAGACTATTCGCTGATTCACGTAACTCACTTCCCTAATATAAATCTCCCGGGACTAATATTAGTAAGAAGCATTATTGTCATCAGATATTTTAAGGTCTAATATAATCCACCTTCAATTTATACCAATCTCAGGGTGCCTTTAGGACAACTATTACATTAGCCTTTTTTTTTTTACTTTTGTTTGCAGTCCAAATAGGTCATTTAAACAGATCTCCTGAATGAAGACAAAATTCTAATCAAGTCATAAAGTAGTGAGAAGATTATTTGGTTCCTACTTTTAATAACACTGATAACATTAACATGCCAATTTTACCTGAGAAAGAAGTTAACAAGTTGAATGTTCCTAAATTGTAGAACCTCACCTATTTAGCAACCAACTTGTTCACATTTTTAAATATAGTTTATTGAGTATACTCATTGAGTATATTGCCTCTATAAGCTAAATAAGATGGATATTATTTTACATTTTTCTAAAAATTGAGGATTTCACTGATGACTGTAATGTCAGAGTATCATTGTACTTGTACCTTAATGGCCTCAGAGATTAATTATGCTGTTTGCATTATAACCAATGGCTCCAAACTGATTTGGTCTTTGATTTTAGGTGCCTGTTGGACAGGCTTTTTTGTTCTGCACTCTCTGTACTAGCAGTGTAGTTAATAGGCAGAAACACTGCCTCCCCAAACTCTCATTCTGAGTTTTTTTTCATTTGTTTAAGAGATAGAGTCTCACTTTGTCACCCTTGGTATAATGCCATGGTGTCACAGTTCACAGCAACCTCTAGCTCTTGGGCTTAGGGAAATCTCATGCCTCAGCCTCCTGAGTAGCTGGTACGTGCCTGCCACAATGCTCAGCTATTTTTTGTTGCAGTTTGGTAGGGGCTGGGTTTGAACCCGCCCCCCCCCCCCCCAGTATATGGGGCTCTACTCACTGAACAACAGGTGCCGCCCCTCATTCTGGTTTTTGGTATATGTTTTCTATGGGCTGGAACTATAGATAGTAAGTTTATAATAATAACACCTAAAGCAAAAAAGTAAGTTTTAGAAGAATGCTAGAATGGTTTTAAATAGGAGGCCTATTTTCACAACAGATACAGTGCTGTTTTGAAGGGAATTGCCCAAGTTGTTTTGTGTGAGAGGTTTGTGCCCTACCATCCCTCCACAGCATGGCCAAGGGTAAACAGGATGTGATTTGGAGAAAGATGGTTTTGAGATCTCATCCTTACAAAATGTGTCACTATAGGTAAGTCACTTCCTTTAAGTCCCAGTTTCTTCAGCTAAAAATACAGAGAACATTCTTGTCTTGTAAAATCAGGACTTCCGGGAAGTATGTGGGCATGTATTTGAAGCTCTCCATGTAGCCCTGGCTCTTAGACACCACTAAATCAATGCTGGTTTTATTTCCACTATTTACTGACTGTGTATGTGATGAACACGGTGTGTGTAACTCACAACCAGACTGTGGTGCTTTACTGTTGAAATAAACAGCTTCACAGACTATCAACATCAGCTCTGTGACCACAGTGGAGCATGATGGGACACTACTCCATGATCATTTCTGAATAGACAAGAAGAATCTTCCTGTAAATCATAAATTTTGCCAACATTTTCCTGTCCTATCTTATAGGGAGTGTGCTGCTTCACCAACTACAGTTCAGTTTCACTCTAATTTCTCCTCATCTTGATAAGGCTTATTAAAATACCCAGTCATAGAATTACTTCCACTTCTGGTTAGTATCCAATCCAGAGCAAGGAACTGCCTTCCCAAACACTTCCCCAAACACATTAGATGAGCACAGATCATGTTAAGTCTCCCTAACACTCTTATGGAGATACTCCATGGTGTATATTCTCTTGGTATTATATTCTTTCCCCCTGCAGTGAACAATACATCCAACTTGTTCAATTCCAAGTACATTACTGGAAATATTTGACTGGAACAAATACCATGGAGAATTCCAAAGGTACAGCCAATATATCAGAGATGACATTAATAGCCATGTCCTAGCCACCATATGGACCAAAATCATTCCATTAAGTATAGTAAACATTGTTCATAAAAGGGTAGTGATCTAGAAGATAGTACCAAAATTTGAGTAGCTAATGAATGGATCCATAGTACAACATTTCAACTATAGAAATTATAGTGAGTTAATAGCAAGCTTGCCATTTTCCCTAAGCAAAAATATTAGAAGTAGGAATTCATTTCCATTCTCTTATATACATTGATAGATACGAATGAAAGACCAAAATAATTGACTTTCCTTTATTTTTCACTAACTCAAGCAAGCTATTAATGAAATGAAAGAAATGATTTACTTTAAACTATTTAAACAGGAATTTTATAGGAAAAAATAAAGTTTAGGAGTTTTAAAAGCATACTAAAGTTATATTTTAAAGTCTAATTTAAGGAAATAGACTTTAAGAAAGTGTATACAAGATTAAATTTTAGTGATAATTTCATACACCATGTCAATGAATACAAAAAATCTAGAATAGCAGCACATAAATCTTAAAATATAGCCTAAATTAGGGCAAACACTTTAATCAGTGCAACAGTAATAACGTGCATCAACTGTGCACTAGTTATCTGATAGGCACTATTTCACATGCCTTACAGGGAATGGTTGAATTAACCTTTGAAACAACTCTGATTTAGAAGTTATAATTCTCTCCACTTTACTGATAAGGAAATAGGCTTAAAGAAGGTAAGAGCTTATGTTTGAGCTTATGCATAGTTGGATGCTAGAGTTAGAATTCAAAACCATAAAATCTGATTCCAAAGTCACATGATTAAGAATTGCTTCTGAATTTCGCAGAGGTTCTGATGCTAGGAACATCATACACTTCCATACACAGGGAAATCTGGGTATGATAAGAATTTCAAAACTTTAAAGAAAATCTATGTGGAAGCTACACTAAAATCCCTCCAGAAATCAGAAAGTGAGTATCCTATGAGGTTGGATGACTTGTACACTGGTGTGTACACATCTACCTCAATGATTACAATCTCAGTAAAGACATGCTCAATGAGAATAATTATAGGTGCATTTACGATGGGGTTACATCCTGATAAATGCACCATAAATTCAAAATATGTGTTGAACTTACCCAACATCATAGTTTAGCATAGCCTACTGTTAATGTCCTCAGCTGAAGTCATGTAAACAGCCTACTCAAACTCAGCCTGGGCAAACTCATGTAACACAAAGCCTATAATAAGGTGTTGAATATCTCATGTAATATGTTGTACCCTGCACTAAAAGTGAAAAAAAGAATGGTTGCATAGATCTTTGAAGTATGATTTCTACTGAAGGCATATCATTTTCATACCATTTTAAAGTCAAAAAATCACAACTCCAACCATCTTAAGTTTGGGACCATCTGCATAAGTCATACAACATGTGCTGTTCTCCATTAAGTGACATTAGGATCCATGAATTCTAGCTCTGATACAATTAAAGTCAGTGAACAAGGAGTCCATACTGCTTCAGAGGTAAGCAAATTGGCACTTGAATTCCAAAGCAGTTAGCAAAAGGTTTAAGTTCAAATTTATTTCTAGGAATCAACACATTGCCCAATACACTGAGATTGTCTTCAATAATTATGTTGCTATAAGAGAGAGGGTTTTGGCATTTAATACAGCATACCAACTTCTGGACCAGAAGAACAAACTAGAAGAGAAAAAAGGAAACTAAAGAGACGTTCAGTGAAAATGTATAAATACTTATTTCAAACATGCGGAATCAGTGTTCCACAAGGGAACACTGGGGATGAAGGGATGAAGTTTATCTTTGGCAATGATGGCTCATCATCACAATATGGAGTCTGTGTAACTTCACCAGTGTGCCCTGAAAAAGCAGATGGAAATTTACTACCCCATTCAGTGATTAAAACACATTTATTAAAGTTTTTTTCTTAAAGAGATAAACATTATACTGGTCACATTTGGTATATTAAAAATAATTCTGCTGGAAAATAATTCACTATCTGAGTTAAGGTCAGCAGAGATAAGGATAGAGATTTATGCACAAATAGCAGAAGCCTCCCTTTTGCCACAGTTATATACTCCACAGTTTGATCATGTCCAAGTGCCATTCGAAGCACACTGATCATGTTTATGTATTACTATCTCTGACCTTATCAAACTAGTAAAAGAAATATCAGGATCCCCTTGGTTCTCTACATGTAGCTAACAAGTTTAGTTTTGCAAAAGGTTTCAGCCCAAAGGGCAGAAGGTAATACTATACTTAAGGACAGCAAATTGCCTGAAGTTCATATTAGCAAATTTTCCATGAGTTCAAAATGTTTCTGGGATTCTGCACCCTTTTATAGCTTTCTTAGATTTTTTCCACAGACCATGACTTTTCTCATATGTTGAACTAAGAATTTAAAAGAAACTATGTCTTACTAGGTTTGCAAAGCTTTAAATAGGCTCAGTTTAATTTGATGAAGTAGGCAAAGGTAGTTACATCAATGGATAGTCTATGCTTCATTACATTTCCCTCACCAGAAATAGGTTTTATGGAGTACAGCCTCTTCATTGTAAGACCATAGAGTGTTCTATGTACTACAGCTTAAATGATTCGCTTGGGTATGATTTTATAGGTCCCTAAATGCAGCAGTTTATGTTTTATTTCTTGTTATCTGATACACATTCATATACACACACAAGGTACCTACAAATAGCACCATACTACATATGGTAAACACTCTACTGGATACATGAGAGTCAAATTCTAAAGTTACTATGGTTGCCAGAATAGTTGAAATACAATGAAATGTATTTATATAGAAATTTTATTCAGAATTGGCCAGGAGTCATCAGGATAATCAGGATAATTTCAGCAATCTGAAATGAAAGATGCTCTGCTCCCATGGTGACAATTGGAAAAGGGAAGGCCCTATTTGAGGAAAGTTTCCATATCCCTTCTACACATAATCTATTTTTGTCACTGTCATCCTGTAACACAGTCAGGTGCACAACCTTTAATCATCAGATCATGACTCACATCTTTACACTGTGAGTCAGGGTAGATCAGACCTCGTGTGAAACTTGCCTTCGGTGTACGTTCAACGTCCAAGGTGGTGATGGGTAAGAGCATTCCAGATATATATCAAACACTTCACCGGCCACGCTTTTATAGATGCCTTCCAAAATGACACCACCCATGTCTCTGGGATCACAGACGACTGCTCAGGATAACAATCATTGAGGGTGAAGATACCACTCACTCACCAAATTCCTCAGAATGACCGTGCTGCTGTTCATTCGGCACCATTTCTGCACTGATTCTCTTTGCCCAGCTTCAGACAATGATATTTGTGGGACTAATTTACTCCTCCAACGTCAAAGTTTACATGCTGGAATTGCTTCTGTTAAGATCACTCTTTTTTTTTTTTTTTTTTTAGGAAAGTTAAATGACACATATTGCCTCTGCACTGCTCAGATATTTCTGTTTTAGAAAAATATTATACAATAAAATTATAAGTTGATTACTTAAATGATGGAATTGTAATGAGATTTTAAGTCATGCTGCATCTTAATAAAACGGACCAAAATCACTTGATTTTTTTTAAAAGCAAAGAAAAAACAAACCAAAAACTACATGAACAAATGAGTTTTGTGGTTGTGATCTCATTCTGGGTCTCCAAGTGAATTTCAGAGTCTTGTTGCAGAAAGACGGGATTGATAACTGGACCCGAACGCCAGATTCGCATCATCACCTGTTCTTAGTACAAACCGCTGCCACTTCTGTACAATTTGGCCAGCCTACTAATTAGTTCTGTTACTTACCAATCAGATAGCAACTTAAGGACTGGGTGTGGAAAAATATAAAACCCTCTAAAGTCCTCTCTTAATATGCCAATCCTTGTATTTATTTGACTGAAAAATATTTCTCTTTGTACCAAATACCTCATTTTCTCACTTCCAAACAGGAAAACTGAACAAATGGCCTTAATTAACTAAATTGCACTGGGTGGAGGTGATGAACAGGTAGCACTTTTAAATTTCAAATGCTTTCTAAACATATCATTTGTCCTCAGGGAACATTGTCTATAGCCTGATAGTTACACTCTGCGATTTGTCTGCAGAGTTATGCTTCATAATCTCAAATTCTTTTTCTCGACAACTTTTTAAATTGAAAGAAATATTTTAGGTCAAAATGTAATTTTATTTAGGGTTAAGTCTTGAGTGATTAATTAACATATCTTTCTAATGTGCTTACAGGACAGGCCTCAGTGAAATGATTCCATTAAAGGAGTTTTATGATGGCTAGTAGGATACCACAAATAATTTGTTGGTTAAAAAACTGGTAATGATTGGCCTCAGTATTTCCTCCACGAATGTTCCTTTCTCTTTGTAAGACTTACTACATTTTCAAAGAATACAAGAAAATACATTATACCTGTGTACTAAACCAAAATAAGCCTCGTATAACTGTTCATAGTCTCCTATGCTTTACATTCATGGGGCACACATAATTAAATCACATCATTGTATTTCTTCTCTTATAATGTCATACAATTATGTGACCATCAGTACCATAGGCAAGACAAAAGTATTGAAGACACTTTCCTGTAGACTTTGAAAGGCTATTAGACATTATTCAAATGACCTATCATTTAGTTTAAAAACAAGCACTGTAGTCATTTTGTCAGAATATTCTGGAATATTTCTGTTTTATCAAGTGCGTTTTAGTTCTCCAGTATACCATGGTAACCTCTCTGTAAGATACTAGCTTAAATATCCCTTAAAATTAAAAAAAAATCATAAACGTACCACTTAAATGTTTCCTTTGGGAAATGAAATGGCAGATGAAGAGGGTGTGAGAACAATGAGCATTGCACATAATAAGATGAGATCGTCCTTTTTATGGCCAATGAACTGAATACTTTTGTCTACTATCTTGCAATTATGAAAGTAATCTCTACATAATGCAATGTCTTAAAATGTGCATTATAATGTGCATGTTCCCTTAACTGATAGGAGCTAACCATGGGCATAGTTTTGTTGGATAAGCATTTTGCCAACAATTTTGCTTTAAGTTAAACTTTAACTATTGTGCATATAATTGAGTCCAGTATACATGAGCTCAACCAAAGAAATTTTGTCAAATTTATATAAATGTATTCAAGAATACAGTCTTCTCGTTATGATCAATAGCATTGTAATTAAAGGAGAAAATGCAAAAATCTTTGGGATCCTATTCCAGATTAGTGAGATAATGTAAATTCTCACTCATATTATAAAACAAATGTGAAACCAGGCTTTCCTAATGTTCATTTTTTCATTCAACATCACTGCTACGTAGTATAGATACAATCAATGTCCATGCAGGAAACCAAGGATCAAAGAATACAAACTTAGTTTGCAAAATTAGCAAGAGTGTTTGCAGACCCCAGATCTCATGCAGCTTTCTGGGAAACTGTATTATAATGAATAGGAAAAGACTTACTAGGTTTAAGGTACAACACATGTGAGGAAGAAATTGATGTTTCCGATGTGTCCTTAGTACTCCTATATTGATTTACTCTAAGACGCTATTTACAATAAAATAGAGAATTATTTCAATAAGAAGGAATTTACAAATGTAACTGTTTAATGAAGGCTGCCATATTCTCTAACAGAATAGCAAAAGGAAATTTTGTTAGTTATTGTGTTCAGACATTTATATTCTGTATTACTTTCACCTGTACGCACATAGCTATAATGTAAAAAAGAAAAAAAATCAATTATATTTCTATATACCAGAAAAGAACAAGTGAATACCAAAGGTAAATAATATAAGGCCATTTATAATTGTTCAGAAAGTGAAATATTTAGGTGTAAATCTAATAGAACATGGAAGGAAATTTTATGCTGAAAACTTAACTACGTGGTGATGAAAGAAAAAAAATCTAAATGAACAGAGAAAAGAAAAAAAGGAAATTTTGGTCTGGTCTTGTAAATGGGATAAAGATTTACAGGTGAAATTGTTTGGTGTGCTCACATTTTAAAGTGCCTGAAGGAGATTTCAGATCCACCTCCACCAAACCTGCTACATCGGCCAAGCTAGCCCTGTTACCACCGGCAGATAGCACTCCTCCAGTCTACACGATCGGAGCCACGAGGTAAAGGGACATTGGAGGGGTTCCCAGGAGTGTAATGCTCTCACTGAGAGATTTAGGAATGAAGAGGGTTGCTTCTCTCTGAGACCAAGCTGAAGTAAGAGGGGCATACCAAAAGAATCACTTCTAGTGGAGGGGGATGCTGAAGACCTGGATACCACCTAGGAAGACTCCATATGCAGAGGGCTTGCTAACCTTCAGACTGCACCAAACTAGGAAGAAGAAATAAACGAGATTGGAATGGCAGACTGGAGGGGAACTTAGCACCAAAGCAGGCTGCATAGTAACAGTCTGGCATTGGGAAGGGTGAGTGACCTTTTAGTGAGGATAGTAAACACCATTGACAATAACCGGGGGAGTCATTTTTCTGGTACCCAAGGCAATGACACCTCTACTAATACATTGAGGGCCTGCCAAGACAGGTAGCCACTAACTAAATGACAAGCAGCAGCAACACAAGAAAACATGAAGGCAGAGTCACTCTTCTGAGAGTCATGAGTCATGTGTAAACCATGAGAGAGGAAAGAGAAACTAATAGTGCTAACATGCAAGGGCACACAGGGGAACTCTCCAGGCTGATCCCACTAACAATGGCTTTCAACCCTTCTCGCAAATCCAGTGATTCTCAGCCAGTATGCCATGGCACACTGGTATGCTGTGAGAGGATCTGAGGTGTGCTGCAGAAATTTTTAAAGAGTGTTAATTATTTCTGAAAGAATTTCAAAGCACACATAAGTATATTCTTTCTATTTTTTTTATGGTGACCAACGTAATTTATCTTCTGTGATGTAGAAATTTAACTAGAGGTCCAAGTGTATCATGAGATAAAGAAAGGTTGAAAACCACTGCTCTAATCCCTCCTGCTCACCCCAACAATGGAGAAGCCAGAACCAGAGGAGAGGGGAGAGAGGAAGAAAAGAAAAGAGAACTACTCCTCTGCATTTCAGACCCTCAGGCTGGGATTCGGCTACCATCTGAGAGAAGAGGAACAGAAACCAATGGATTTAGAAAGGGCATTGATTAACTTGATGAAAATGAACCTGACTAGAATATCCTAAGATCTGCCTGGTCTATTATCAATGTACCAGTAAAGGAGTTTCAGTAGAATGTGTCTGAAGTTAGTGATGGCAAAGGGGGGAACTACATTTGAACCCCAGCAAATTAATAAACTGGTTTCATAAGTAAACTTTACCAGTTACCTAATATCACTGGACTTCAGCAACTTTATTTTAAAAAGTGAGATGCTAGTAGGCCTTGATGCATTTATTCCATAAACGTACACTAACCGCATGTCACGTGGCTGCAACTGCTCTTCAAGCAGAAAGTTCATTACACAATCAGAGACAGTACCATACATTACATGGCACTGGCAAAAAAGAGTCCTTAATGAAGTAAAAATGTTTAAAAACTCAAAGCAAGGTAAGGGATACCCATTATCTTTTTCTCATGCATTGAATACACTATAAACTATATTGTGCTTCTGGGAAAAAGTATCCTACTATCCAAGAGCTTACAATCCGAAAGTAACATACACAAGTAATTAAGTTTTAATCATAATGAATGTAATATGGAGTCATAGTTTCTATTTCATATGTTGCAAAAACTAATAAAAGAGGTCTTATTAAAGTCAGTTTTATAGATAAAATTAGGTCATGTTACTAAAAAAAGTCTGACTTTTTGAAATAAAAAAGTCAGTTTTATTGATAAAATTAGGTCATGTTACTAAAAAAAAGTCATATTATAGTTTTAAAAACATGTCTTTTTTGGCTCCAAAGTACATGCTATTTTCCTTACATCATTAATCATAATTTCAAGAGAAAATAGTACATCACATATCCAATTTTTCACCTCAAGTTGCGTTAAAGCCTGGAATAACATGTTTAAAATGTATGTTTTGTTTAAATAGTGAGTTATCATTGGAAGCTAAGGATACTTGAAGAGTCATTCTGACCATCTTTTTATGATGTAATGATGAACAGCCATGGTTTTTACAGTAGACACTTTTCATTGTGTGGCTGTATAGACTCTTCTTTATACAATCATTCTACCACCACTCTTCACTTATGTTTATCTGGATCTTGCTACTAACCCCTTAGAGTTCCACACGTATTACCAAGAATTGTCTGGTCACTGTCATTTGTTCTAGGGAAGGCCATACAAAATCTCCCTGAGACTAGCAGAAAAGTGACATTTTCTTTTGACTAGATATCTACATATGGGGATGATTTAAGCCCAAAGCATCATTGCCCATCTGGTGGTAATATTGTCCAACCTTAAGGAAATATGCCCAAGAATAAAGGCATAGAAATAAGATGTGGGGGACAGGTGGGGAGAAGGGGAGAAGGGAAGAGAGAGAATGGTAATGTGTGGGAAAATTAAGATCCATATGGTAGAAACTGAACCTCTAAACATTAGAAAATTTAAAACTCACATTTAAGATATAGAAAAATTATTTTATACCTCATTTCACAGATCCATTTCATATTCATAAATGTGTGAATATATGTGTATATATGCACACAACTATGTGAGTGTAAACATTAGAATGATTCTAGAAACAGAAAAGTTCTAATAAAATTACCTAATTACCCGTGAACAGCAGTCAAAATTTTGTCAAATATTTTAAAATGTATGAATTACGGGGAAAAGGTAGAATTTTCAAAACCTTGGCCATTTAGTAAATGTTTCTTTTGGGCAACTAGATTTATTTTTTATTTTTTTATTTTTCTTAACTAGAATTATTTAATTAAAAGATTTAGTCTTTGCCATTAAGTTAGAATAAAAACATAGCATGTGGTATAAAACTATAGGAAATATAGATAAGGATATACAATTTTTTCATAAGGAAATAAAAATTTTTACAAATGTGCTAGCATATTTTATGTGCTTTATGTTGACTTTACATATAGTAGGTGCTCATAATTCCATGCTGGATGAATTCTAAACTTAGAAAAGCTGATTAATGAAGAAATTATTAATAAACGTTTCTAGTTAGAATCTTCATGTAACATGACAACAATTAATGTATCCCTTTACTTCCATATCATTTTTTTTCAAGCATTTTGCCTCAGAGAATCTAGGCCTACTAAAAGTAGCCAACAATCCTTAGAATGCTACACTAATTCAATTGTAATCAGATGAACACTCAGTGAACAATGTGCCTGTCCTCAAAAGGTTCACAGTATAGCAGGGAACCAGATATAGAAAACGTAATTAAACTTCACAGCCAAAACTACAGCATTGCCAGCCTATATAAAATAGGATGGCGATGTACGAGTGATTCATCTTATTTGGAGGCATTTAGAAAGACTTCACAGTGGAGTTGACTCAGAAGCTAAGGTTTGAAAGATAAAGAAAAATTCACCTTATTTTCTCTAAGGGAACTTTCTGTACCTTAGTCAGATTTATTGAGGAGTCTGTTGAGGATCCCAATTTTAGATCATACCTCAAAACTGAAACTTACAACACTAAACATGCTATTGCTAATTCAAGCTTTCCTTTAAAATACAGTCTTCTACTTGGAGTAAAACATTAACATATAGAAGAATTTACTGCATTTAACAGAGTTTGTCAATCAGCCAAAAACGAGAAAATAAGCCTATACAGAGAGCGCAAGTATGCTTTGGAGCAGTACATGAATTTCGCATGCTTTGGAAACAAACTGATTTCCTCACTTCTGCTAAAACCTCATCAAAAAAGGGAAAAGGAAGTTTTTAGGTGTGTTGCTACCTCCTAGTGGGATAAGAGGCTCATTCAAAGGGAAATGACATGAAAGCTGAAGAATATGCTCTAAGACCATCGTGCAAACACTTTAATCAACTTTATAATCCCAACTAAATCCTCAAAGAGTAAAGCTCTGAAGGAATCAAACAGATCATTGTAAAATACCTAAGCATAGCCCTGAATTCTGAGAAGGAAGGAAAGAGAAAACGTGGGTATCTCCTTCGTTCAAACTCTGGTTTGCATCAGATAATTTTAAACAAGTATTATCTATTCAATTTCTCAATGAAACTACTCATCATAGTGCACACACAAATAGATTACTATCTTAAATCTACATTGGAGAAATTTTAAAAAAATATAAGGAGGAGGGCCAAAAGGGCAGACTAGAAGCATCCTGCACACACTCATCTCATAGAGAGGATGGTAATGGTAAGCAAATACTCACCTTAGGATGGATTGTCTAAAAGAGCACAGGGAGTCGACAGAGGTGATGAGAGGGTCCCAATGTGAAAGGTGACCAGCACAGCAGGATGCAGGGTATACAAAGAAGGTGCCCACATGTAGGGAAGGGAAAGAGGTGAGAACACCAGGGCTCCATACTTCCCCTATGGGTATTGCAACCTGGGCTGTGGGAGGGCCCTCCAATACAGCAGGCCACTGGACTGAGGCAGCACTGCCCCAGAGAGGAGGCACAGCAGGGTCCTACTGCCTTACTGACTCTGGGCACTAAGAATGCCGCCATTTTGAGTTTCCAGAGCCAGAGTATTGCCAGCCCCTGGTGATCAGACCCATTGCTGCTGCCTCCCCATTCCTCCTACTAGGCAGAGGAAGGAACAAGGAGACTGGCACGCTTGTGTATCTTGTGGGTAGGGCTCCCTAACATTCCTTGGGGACCCATTCCTTGGTGCTTGGGCAGCCCCACCCTGCTACATCTGCTTTCAGGATCCAGACAGAAAGAGCACCAGTTACCACCGGAGCCCATCACTGTCATCTAGCAGCACAACTGTTACTGATGGACAGGACAGGGCAAGTACTCTACAGCACACACTGACTTCTGCTACTACCAATGAACATAGTGAGCACAAATGCTCATGCCATGAACACCAACTGCCCATGAAAAAGACTCTTGTGTATTCCTGAGGGAGAATAAGAAAAAGCAAAAATAATGAAAAACCTATTTGAAGGAATAATTGAAGAATACTTCCCTGGTATTGTTAGAGACTTAGACATCCAGATATAGGTCATCAAACACCTTGAAGATTCATGGCAAATAGGACATTATGAAGGCACATAATTATCACTATGGCCAAAGTCAAAGTGAAAGAGAATATACTACAAGCTATGAAAGTAACTTACAAAAGAAAACCCATCAGATGAATGGTGGACTTCTCAGAAATCTCAAAATCCAGAAGAGATTGAGGTCTCATTTTTAGTTTTTCATAAACAGAATATCTGTCAGCCAAGAATTTTACATCCTGTAAAACTAAGCTTCATAAATGATGGAGAAATAAAGTTTTGCCCAGATAAGCAACATTAGGTGAATTTATCATCATAGACCTGTCCTACAAGATATGCTTAAAAGTGCTCTATATATGGAACAGAATAATCCCCACACATGTAAAAACACCTGAAAGCTAACTTCATGAGTCTTATAAAACAGTGACATAAGGTAGAAAATAAAGCAACTAGGTAGCAATCAGAATGATTAACAGACTAGCACCTCATTTGTCAATACTAACATTGAACATAAAGGGTCTTAATGTTCCACTTAAAATATATAGATTGGCTGAATGAATTAAGAAACAGAACCCAAATATATACTATCTTCAAAAATCCCTTTTAACTTGCAAAGATTCTCAGACTCAAGGTCGAGGGTTAAAATATTATTCCACACAAACGAAAACCAAAAATGAACAGGAATAACTATCTTCATGTCAGATAAAAAACTTTAAATCAACAATGGTAAAAAATAGATGGCTATAATATAATGATAAAGGGCACAATTCAACTATCCCAAATATGATATATATGCATCAAACACAGGAGCTCTAGATTTCATAAAACAAATTCTACTTTATCTAAGCAAGGAAATAAACAGCAATATAATAAGCAGGCACTTAAACACCCCACTGACAGAACTACACAGATCATTGAGGCAAAAGATCAACAAAGAAACACTGGACTTAAATGAGATTCTAGAGCAAATGGAACTCACAGGTATTTAAAGAATATTCTACCCACAACCGCAGAATATATGTTCTTCTAACACGAGACATGTTCCATGATTGAATATATGTTAGGTCACTTATAATCAAGTTGGAGCAAATTCAGAAAAATAAAATCGTACCATGTATCTTCTTACTCCACAATGGACTAAAACAAGAAATTCCAAGAACAGCCAATACATGGAAATTAAACAACCTGCTGCTGCTGAACTTTGAGTCAAAGACAAAATCAAGATGGAAATCAAAGATATTTCCAATTGAATGACAAATGTGATGCAAGTTTCCAAAAACCTCTGGGATAAATTAAAAGCAGTGCTAAGGGGGAATTTTATGGCCTTAAATCAGAAAGAAGGAAAGATCACAAACTATTAACCTAATGTCATGTCTCAAGGAACTAGAAAAAGAGGACTCAAACCCAAAGCTAGCAGAAAAGAAATAACTAACATCACACCAGAGCTAATGAAATGGGAATTAAAAGGATCAATGAAACAAAAAGTTGGTTTTTTTGAATAAAGGCCATAAACTATTAACTGGATTAACCAGAAATACAAGAGAGAGGATGCAAATAAGCTCAATCAGAAATGAAAAAGAAGATATTATAATTGGCACCACAGAAAAATAATATCCATGATTACTATGAAAACCCCAAAGCACACATATTAGAAAATCTAGATAAAAAGGATAAATTTTTCAAAATATATGACCTCCCAAGTTCAAATCATGAAAAAACAGAAATCTTGAATAGACCAATAATGATATGTGATTAAATGCCATAATCACTTGACTATACCGTATAATCTGAGTGTGTTTGATGTATCAATTAAAGAATTTTAAGATCAGGCTCTCCAGGATTCTCTAAGGAGATGGAAAATTTCTGGTTTGTGGACAGCCTCAGCTTCAGAGTCCTTGCCTTCCCTACAGATTTCAGATTGCCTAGCCAGCACCCTCAGTTGGGTAAGCCAATTCCTTTTGGTAAATCTCAACGTATGTCTCATACAATTCTATTTCTGTAGTTGAGCCATGGTGCCCACAGCCAGAAAACAAATCCTGAAGGGCACTCTGAAACTTTCAGATGGATTTGACCCAGCTTCTACTCTCCATGAGATTTAAATGTCTTAGTTATTATATGTCTATTTTCAGAATTTTTTGAAATATTTCTTTGTGGAAACTACATTCCCTTATCATCCATAATCTTTTGAAATTTTAAAAAGAAAACAACATTTTTAACTTAGAAGAACTTAAAAAAAATTTGTTCTCCCTTAGTCAAAGATACTCTCACTAGCCCCTGTGACCTACTCCTTTAAGACATACGTCCACTATCCACCACCTATGAGCTAACAAGTAAAAGACCATTTGCCCTGCAAGGAGGATATGACAAGATCCTGCAATGAACTTGGGTATTAATTCATACCACACCCACGTCTACCATTATTTAAAGCTGTCTTCCCACCCCAACACTCCTAAACCAATTCTTAGTACTGTTCAACAATCAATAATTCAGTTTATTGTAGTTTTATCCAGCAGGAAGACACTCCTACTGGCTAGCAAAAACCAATTGTACATACATTTTATTAACTAGGAGCTCATTGACATCATAGTGAATGCTTAAAACCAGTCATTATGGAAGTATTTAAACCACAGAAATCAGTAGATAATATAAACCAGACCCTCCCAGTCCTGCCCCCAGCTATAAGAATACCGAGGGTAAGAGACTCACTTTATTAAACTTCATTCAACTTAAGGGATATTTTCAACTAATATGAAATCTGAAATCAAAGTGTTACTCTATTTCTGAAACTTTCTATTGGCTTAGAGCAATGAGATTTTAATTATGTTTCGAATCTATACTGTGGTTTCTTTGTGTTAAAGAGTTTATTGTTTGATTCTATAGTTATGGAAAGGGTTAATTAAATAAGATTCACATTAAAGCTCAAGGTTTTGATTTATTTGTAGGAAAATCACAACTCAAGGTCAAAGCAGTATGGTACAGTATTAATAGAATTATTGAATAATCCCAAGAATATGTGAATGGCATTTTAGTAACCATATCCACCAACATGACACCAATCTTATTATGAATTATTTATAAGTTCTGTGACACTAACCATTCTTCCTTCACTGTTAATCAGATGAAGAGACATCATTATGACCTTGGTTAGTAGTGGTAGAATTTGTCCTTTGTAGAAAGAGTAAAATGAAACTAACTGGAGCTGATTACTATTTATCCATATTGAAATGTTCATTAGAATGGACATTGTGATGTATAGAATTTCATCTTTATAACCTTCATGCTATGCTTTAAAGGAATATTTCTCATGAGAGATGTTCAACAACAGAATACGAGGAGGGATATGAATGCCTGTAAGACAGAAATGTTTATAATCACAGAATATGAATAAAGCATGTATCAGAAAACAGGATGCCTAGAGCAAGCTTTCTAAAGAAGTTCGGATTCAAAGATCCAAGAGTTTTCACTAGACTTCCTACGCCAGAACTAGAATCACTGTAGAAAGGTAAGGATAGAGAGGATTAGTAACTGTTGGCAGGGTTTACTGGCTTCAATAGTTTACTGGTCAATGGCGAGCATCCTATTCTATAGAGAGAA
Source organism: Perodicticus potto (assembly GCA_963574655.1). NCBI lineage: Eukaryota > Metazoa > Chordata > Mammalia > Primates > Lorisidae > Perodicticus > Perodicticus potto. The sequence goes on from CAUYRH010077871.1 coordinate 53,329, forward strand.
TATGTTATCCAGTTTACAAAGAAGCACTGATATCAGTCATAAGCAATTTTGTGACAGAACAGCAAGAGCGATACATATTAATGTAACAAGTATACAACGCTTTTTTCTGTTAACTTAAAATATTTTAATACATTTGTCATATTATATATGTGCTTTACTTCTACATAACAAAACCAGAAGGCCTTCCAGCTATTCAGGTGTTCACAATGCCCACTTGCATTACCACCTATGCTTTGTAAAGCATGGGGAAAGTTATAGTAAAGGATTACTCCTACCAAATCTATTGGCTCTGGAAATGATAACAGAAGTATATATACTTAAACAGCTTCCCGCATTTAAGCTAACATTTATGATTCACATTGTACAATAAATAGTGTGAGTATTCTGCTTACAAATTATTCCAAAGAGTTATGATATCAGAGATAACATACAAACTTCAAAACGAGAAGCACATAATGTAGCGTAATGATGGAGCTGTTTCTCTGTTCTCTGACATGATGCAGACATAAAAACAGGAACTGAAAATGTTCATTAAATTTACCTAATTCAGTTAGTTTTTCTTTAAAATAACTGAAGGAATCTTTAAGCCTGAGATTTGATAATGAAAGAATGATTCCTTGAGACTGTAGTACTCATGTAATATTTCAAGTTTTCTGTCTCTTAGTAGAATTGCCCTCACTACACACACACACACACACACACACACATGACCTATTATTAAGACAAAAGTAACAAGTGAAGGACATTGTTATATAATTGGCACATGACATTTAGATTTACTCTCAACTCATACTTTCAGGAAGGGGCACTGGAATCCAACAAATCGATTTTATTATTTATGTTATCCTTTGGAAATACCACAATTAACAACAATTTCACTTAAAAGTATTCTGTTCAATTGAGACAGTCTCTGATACCACAGGAGAAAAGTGAAAAAGCTTGGCTGGAATTGATAAGTTTTGGAAAATGAGGGTTGTTTTTATTATTTTCTTTAAAATCTTAAAGTTTTTAAGTTTTCATATTTTGAGAATAGAATATTCTCTTTGACAGGAGATAAACTTTTAGCTAGAAATTTGTAATAAAGTATCTCAAAAATGGAATGTCATTACATTCTATTGCTGCTATAACAGATTACCACAGATTTGATATCTTAAACATCATTTATCTTCTCACAGATTTAGTAGGGTAGAAGTAGAGAAGGCTTAGCTAGATGCTTTCCACTGTCATGAGGCTGAAATCAAAGTATCACCAAAGCTGTGTTCTTTTTCTAGAGGCTCAAAGAGGACAATTTTTGTCTTGCTATTCAGATTGTTGGCAGAAGTAAGCTCCATCTAATTGAAGAATTGAGGTAACTGCTTCCTTGCTGGCTGTCACTTGAGGGTGACTCTTTGCTTCCAGAAGTCTCCTACATTCCTTGTATATGGTCCTTCATTTTTTTTGAGACTGTTTCATCTTGTCGCTCTCAGAGTGCTGTGAAGTCAAGCTCACAGCAACCTCCAACTCTTGGGTTTAGGCGATTCCCTTGCCTCAGCCTCCCGAGTAGCTGGGACTACGGGCACCTGTAGGTGCTGCAGTGGTCGCTGATTTAGCTGGCCTGGGCCAGGTTCCAATCTACCACCCTCGGTATATGGAGCCGGCGCCCTACCCACTGAGCAACAAGTGCCATCCAGTCCTTCATTTTCCAAGCCAGCAATGGCAGATTGAAACCCTCCAACATTATTTTCCATTGCATATTTCTGATACTCCTATTTTTCATACTCTGAAAGCATACAGCTGCTACATCTTCCAGTTTTGTAAGCCCATAGGATTAGACCGGATAATCCACAGTAATCATGTTAAGATACCACCTTAATTTCATCTGCAAACCCTATTTGCTATGTAATGCAGCATACACAAGGATAACACTAGGCAATGAAGAATACAGGAGCCAACATCTGGCCGACCCCATTCACAGTTCACAATTAAAGAAGCATGAAACAAAAGGCAAGGAAAGAAAATGAGAAATAGTTTCTGGTTATAAAAAAACAAGAAAGTCATTACAAAAACTGAATTCTGAAATGTATGTTTTGGTGTTTAAAATTCTTCTGATAATATATAAATGAATCATATAAATTGTGTTTTGTGAAAAATTGAAATCTTTTGGGAGGAAATACCGATGACACACCCTATGTACTATAGCTGCCTTCAAAAAGAGGAAAATGTATCTTCTAAACATCTCAGTAGTAAATGGAAAATTTACAATTTTTTTCATTCATATTTGGAGTGACTAATTTTCTATCATTTATTTTATATTTAGCCAAATTTTAGGTAGAAGTGATTGACGTTTATTTCTGTTCCTTTGTATCTTCAATTTTTTTTTTTAAGCAACTCACTAATGTCTTTATTTTCAGAGAAAATTAAGTAGGTGGAAGTTCCAGCCCATATTAAGAAATCATCAACTTTGCTGACATAATGGGCCTGCTTATCCCATCTGGCCATAATAACTCCAAGGCAATAATTCCTTGTGCATTTTACAGTTCAGAAACTACAAATCCATTGTTTAAGTTATGGAAAATAAATGAAGCCGTTTCTGTCAAAGTTCAGGTGAACAATGCAATCCTGCTGAAGTTCATGCACCTAAGAACTAGATTCTGTGATAATGGACTAGAAGAAATTACAGTGTTAATGACCTCTCCTAAGTGAACATCCATGAACATGAAACATTGGCCTTACAACTATTCCTATATAAGTGTATTTCATTAAGTTATTTCATATTCACCTTTTATATAAATTTGTTTTAATCAAATTAATTTTATAGTATTCAGCTAAATGATTCATATTTAGAATTGATGTTTATGATTATATAAATATATTCATACTTTAAACAGCAATAAAAGATAGCAAAAGTTCTAAGAAAATTATCATGCCTGAATTTAAAACACATTTGTAGTGGTTCTGGAATAATAGAGGAGGATTCATCTAAGAAAAGTATTTACCAACGTGATCATTAAAAAGAACCTGTAAGCTTCTACAAAGTAATGCATATATGAGCATCATAGTCTGCTAGATATTTGTTGATTTTCTTTTATAGAATCATAGAGTTAATATTTGAATACATTCAATAAAAATTTTGGCCTTTAATAAAGTACTTATTTTGGTATCTTGTGAAATTATACTATAAAAATTCTGATTACTATATGTAGTACAACAGGCAAAAAATACAACACATTAAAGATGAAATGTTAATGGTGATTACGCATTAATCTGCAAGGATCTTTACAATGACTAGGGCTGAAATTTGGTCTATTACTGCTAATTTATTTTTATTCTCATTCACTGAACAAATAGTTCGAGATTAAGTAGTTTTCCTGGAATAGTTGGTAGTATTCATCTCCCCAGTTTCATTCATCTAGGCTTTGCTTATGGAGACTGTCTAGTATACTAGCTTGGGTAACAGTCTCCAAACACTTATCAAAGCATTAAAAACATCTCTAAAGATGCAGTGAAATGACTGTTATATTCACATCTAATGTTTGTTTTACCTTTTTTACTAATCATAGTCTTTATGAGAGATTATATCTTATTTTTATTATGTCACCTTAGGCCTAGTTGCAAATAACAAGCATTTAGCAAATACTGTATTGACAAATTTGTGTTGTGAATGGATAAATCCGACCTTTCCTTTTCCTTGGCAAATACCAGCAAGGTAGTGTATAGGTATAGAGAAGACAATGCGATAGGTTCATGCTTGCCCACAACACGTGAAAAAGGACAATTTTTCATTTTATACTTAGAAAACGATAATGGAAGCCTAAGTTTACTCTTCTCCCTAGAAAATCTGAGGGGGTTCTGGCTTCAAAAATGTGTGTTCATGGCTTTCGTTAACCTATTTGTATTCCAGCCTTTCAATGGAACATAAAATTAATACTACCTTTTACAGTAGTTTGAATTATAAGTCATATACATTACTCAATTACTATCACAATATTCATGATTCAGATCAAAATTTTAAGATGGAACTTCCATGTTTTAACTTTCAGAATTCTGTTTAATCTTTAGAGTTGTGTTTTTGAAACTAGGAATATAGGTTTCAACTTCTAAGTACAAGTAATAAAAAGGTCTCCATTTTAGTACTTTGAATTATTTTGCTGTTGGCCATTTCCACAAGTGTTAACTGATTTATCAGTGAAGGAGGAAGATCTTGGAACTCCATTCAAATGCACTACACTCACTTCCAGCACTGAAGAAAACTCAGCAGTTTGCAATTTTTCATGTTCCATTCCAGGTCACTAAGACCCTAGAGAAATGGTGTTTTTCACTAAATTGCTTTGCAAGTTAGGGAGGAAATGGGAAAATGTGTTTTAAAGTCCTTTACTTCATCATGTAAAATCGCTGTGTTTACCCAGTCAGATCAAGAAATAAATCTAATATTTGATGGAGGATAAAAAAAGATAAAATAATTTTTAAGAAAAGATCACTAGCTTTGTTACATATTGAGTACAAAATATACTTACCAACTTCAAACTTATATCACTGATGGTATAAAAAGGTAAAAAGTGACAAGGGTTTGGACAAAAGTTAAAACAAAATGCTTTAACAGCTGAAGATATTGATAAGTATATCATTACAATGAAAATTCCTCATAGAAGAGTTTAAAGACAATGAACCTAGGCAAAGAATCTAATGACCTTCTAGAACATCACTTTTACTGAAAGCATCTGGCTGATTAAAATTTTTAATTATTAGTATGTAACTTTAACAAGATTATTCACAACATATTAGATGAAGTGTCATGGCTATAAAAATGCCAATCCCTATTGTGCTAAAAACTTTGCTTTTTTCCATTTTGTATTTGCTTGTTTCTTTTGGTACAGACTTTGACAAATAGCAACAAATTGAACAGATGACTAACATAACTGTACTGTTTGAAAGGGGTGTAAAATGATAACTCAGTCCAGCAAAGTTCAAAGTAGACTTTGAAGTGAAATACATCTAGGCAACAATAATGTTGCAAGTACACCAAATAAACTGTAAATTAAATATTTTTGCAATATGCCAGTTCTCTTTTAAACAACAAAAAATTTATTCATATCCATGATATGTACACTAGTCTTTAAATGCTAAGGCCAGTGCCTGAATAATAATGCTATTGGAGTTTCAATAAAAAAATGAAATTTGTGTTGATGCCTAAGTGACAATCTTTTCTTTAGTATAGTGCTGAATGTACCGCGTTTATGAAAGAAACTAATCCTCTGTCTTTCTCTGACAAATATTTAATGGAACAGCAATTGCTGTAAATGCTGGTGGCCTTAACTGTGAATTGAAATGTAAGACATAACTCTAAATCTGAGTGTACCTAGTCAAACACTACATAAAAAAATCTTAAATCAGAGTTACCCTTATAAAAGGATATTTTTACATCAGTGTTCACCAGATATGAAAAATTCCAGAAAAAACTATTGATACAAAAATACAAACATAGTTTGCTATTAGTTTATGTTACCTGAATCAATAGGAGTTTGTCGGGACCCCTACTGCCTGGTCTCGGTCACCGCAGAAAGGAACCAGGAGTGACATGGACTAGAAGTACAAGCTTGCAGAAGGTGGGCTAACCTTAGTTGCAGGGTAGCCCCGAGCCCCCTCCGCAATGGCTATTAAGGTTATACACAACAGGTGTGGAGAGTTAAGGTAATTGACATAAACAGGTGTGGAGAGTTCAGGTAATCACATATGAGGGCTACATGCATAAGGATTGCCACGTGCTCTCCTCACGTTTTCTTTCCCTACAACCCTCATCAAAAACTACTAAGCATCAATGTTTAACACATGCTTACTAGTGAGTGACTGACCTTATCTCATTCCAGAACACTGAGTTGCTTGGGGGATTGCACCCAAGTCAGGAAACGTCTCTAGGCTTGCCAGGACTGTCCTGTTCTCAGCGTTTCCTTTTAATGGGATAAGAATCAGTAACTGTCCTTTGCAAGCATGGTGTCCAGTCCTCTACAGGAGTTTTGGCATAGCCTTCCTTTCCTTCAAGGTACTAAGTCACAAAGCAAATGGGAAAACAATTTAAGAAAAATTTTAATAGTTAGGGATGATGAGCATTTTTTCAAGTGTTTACTGGCCATTCATCTGTCGTCTTTAGAGAAGATTCTATTCATCTCTCTTCCCCAGTGAAGTATAGGACTGTTGGGGTGTTTTTTCTTGTAGATTAATTGAAATTCTGTACAGATCCTGGTTATTAAACTTTGGTCAGATTCAAAATGCACAAATATCCTTTCCCATTGGGTAGGTTGTCTATTTGCTTTGGTTGTTGTCTCCTTGGCTGTACAGAAGCTTTTCTGTTTAATTAAGTCCCATTTGTTTATTGTTGCAGTTGTTGTATTGCCATGGCAGTCTTCCTCATAAAGACTTTCCCCAGGCCAATATCTTCCATTGTTTTTCCAATTCTTTGAGAATTTTTATTGTCTCATGCCTTAAATTCAAGTCCTTTATCCATCTTGAATTAATTTTTGTGAGTGGAGAAAGGTGTACATCCAGTTTCAATCTTTTACATATGGATATCCAATTCTCCCAGCACCATTTATTGAATAGGGAGTCTTTCCCCCCGTGAACACTCTTGTTTGGTTTATCAAAGATTAGATAGCTGTAAGTTGTTGGTTTCATTTCCAGGTTTTCTATACGATTCTATGTATGTATGTCTCAATTTTTGTGCCAGTACCATGTTGTCTTGACCACTATGGCTTTGTAATACAGCCTAAAATCTGGTATGGTGATACCTCCGGCTTTGTTTTTATTAATAAGTACTACCTTAGGTATACAGGTTTTATTCTGCTTCCATACAAAGCACAGAATCATTTTTTCCAGGTCTTGAAAGTAGGATGTTGGTATTTTAATAGGGATGGCGTTGAATTGGTAAATTGCTCTGGGAAGTATAGATATTTTAACAATGTTGATTCTTCCCAGCCATGAGCATGGTATGTTCTTCCATTTGTTAAAGTCCTCTGCTATTTCCTTTCTCAGGATTTCATAATTTTCTTTATAGAGTTCTTTCACTTCTTTTGTTAGGTATATTCCTAAGTATTTCATTTTCTTTGGGGCTATGGTGAAGGGAGTTGTGTCCTTAATTAACCTCTCATCTTGACTGTTGTTGGCATATACAAAGGCAACTGACTGTGGACATTGATTTTATATCCTGAGACATTACTGTATGTTTTGATGACTTCCAAGAGTCTTCTAGTTGAGTGTTTGGGGTTCTCTAAGTATAAGATCATATCATGAGCAAAAAGGGAGAGTTTGACCTCCTCTGCACCCATCTAGATGCCATTTTCTTGTCTTGTTTAATTGTATTGGCTAGAACTTCCAGCACTATGTTGAATAGCAATGGTGACAGAGCACAACCTTGTCTGGTTTCAGTTCTAAGAGGAAAAGCTTTTAGTTTTACTCCATTCAGTAAAATATTAGCTGTGGGTTTGTCATAGATAGCTTCCAACAGTTTAAGAAATGTACCACCTATACCTATACTCCTCAGTGTTCTAATTAGAAAAGGATGCTGAATTTTTATTGAATGCAGAGGATCATATAGTCCTTGGTTTTGCTTCTATTGATATGGTGAATAATGTTTATAGACTTTCAAATATTAAACCAACCCCGCATCCCTGGGATGAAATGCAAATTAAAACCACCCTGAGATACCATCTAAGTCAACCGAGAATGGCCTATATCACAAAAATCTCAAAATTGCAGATGCTGGTGCAGATGTGAGGAAAAAAGGAACACTTTTACACTGCTGGTGGGACTGCAAACTAATACAACCTTTTTGGAAGAAGGTATGGAGAAAGCTCAAAGAACTCAACCTAGACCTCCCATTTGATCCCACAATCCCATTACTGGGCATCTACCCAGAAGAAAAAAAAAAACAAAAAAACTTTTATTATAGAGACACTTGTACTAGGCTGTTTATCACAGCCAAATTTACAATTGCTAAAATGTGGAAACAGCCTAAATGTCCTTCAACCCAGGAATGGATTGGTAAGCTATGGTATATGTATACCATGGACTATTACTCACCCCTCAAAAACAATGGAGACTTTGCAGCATTTATACTAACTTGGATGGAGGTGGAACATATTCCTAGTGAAAGATCATAGGAATGGAGAAGCATGAATCTTATGTATTCAACTTAGATATGAAGACAATTAATAACAATGACACCATGGGGCATGGGGGAAGGGGAGAGCAGACAGAGAGGAGGAGGGAGGGGGTGAGGGAAAGAAAACAAAAAAAAAAGAAAGAAAATAGTGACCAATTCTCACATAAATTGGATTCAATTTTGAGCAAAGTACATTACTTAAACATTAATTTTTAATTCAACTTGTTAAAATGTTGTTTAGGATATTGCATCCTCATTTATAAGTGAAATGTTTGTAATTTCCCTTTATAACAATATGTTTTTTCCTTTTCGATATCAGGTATATCCAGATCAAGTAGAATGATTTTGAAATATTTCTTCTTTTTCTGTTGTCTGTAAGATTTGTTATAGACAAATCTGATCTGTTTTTTGAAGCTCTCTTTCACTTTTATTTATATAATATTAGTTGTCTATTTTTTGAGACTTTGAAAAAAAATAAGTTAATTGATGACGTCATACTGAGCCTCAGAGTCTAAGCATTCTATAATAGACATACTCTTATTTGACAATGAACATTATTTTCTTGGAACTATTATTAATATTGCTTAATATTTTGATGCAGTAATCATCTGTTTTGTTTTCTCAATGTATTTATCTTCATTCTTGGTGGTTTTTGTTTCTAGCCCTTATCTTGAACGTTGTTATTAAATTTTTTTTATTTGTATGAAAGGTCTTTATTGGTGGGGGATGCTGCAGAGCAGCATTGAGGAGGAAGGAAAAGAGGGGGAGGGGGAGAGAGAAAGAGACAGGGGAAGAGAGGAGAGGAGAGAAGTTAGAGGAGAGAGAGAGACACGAGACACATGGGGGGCGAGGGGGAGAGAGAAAAGAGTATTATTAAATTTTAAGCCTTTTAAATTCTGTGAAGGCAAAAAGTAGAAACCTAATTAACATATGTATATGTGAAAATAAAATAAAAGCAAGTGATGGGTCAGATTAAAAAAAATAAGAAATATTTTAAATTAAAAAATTTCTCATCATAGTGGGGACTTTTAAATAATAATTACAAAGCATCACTAGCTCTCTTTTGACCTATAATGCTCTGGTCAATGACAGACCACATATGTGATGGTAATGCCATAAGATTATAATGGAGCCCCCAAATTCCCATCGCCTTATAAAATCACAGCTATTGTGATCTCACAGCATGACATAGCAGGTTTGTGGTGATGCTGGTATAACCAAACCCACTGTGCTGTCATATGAAAGCATATCACGTGTGGTTATACATAGTGAATACTTGATAAAAAATGACTGCTATTGGTTTTTATATTTACTACGCTTTTGTCATGAATTTAGAGTATACTTTGCCTACTTAAAGAAAAGTTAACTATAAAATAGCTTCAGGTAGTTCTTTCAGGAGGTCTTCCAGAAGAAGGCATTGTTATCATGGGCGATGACAGTTCTACATGTTGTTACTCTGAAGACCTTTCAGTGGGGCTGTATATAGGCGGGGGAGACAGTGATACTGATGACTGTTACCCTGTGTAGACTTCACAATTAAGTTAGCAAACTCACCCTAGAAAAAAATGCTGCCTACTTCATTGCTGAGTATTGTCACCACAGTTGCCTTCAAAGTACGCCCATTGGAAAGCTACACACTGATGCCAGCTCCTAGTTCACCCTCATAAAAATATTATGCAGCCCATAAACCCCTTTGTGAAACTGTCCAGGCCTAGGAAATGGGAGGGTCCCTGTTCAGCTCTGAAAGAGGGAACCCTGTAACATGCTTAGGCCTGTGAAATGCTCACGGGGAGTAGTGCAGGAGGAGGGCTCTCTAGGTTCAAGGGTGGCTCGGGGGTTGGTATGGGCAGCAGCACACACTAGGTTGTACTGTGATCTCCCTCAACTAAAGACCTGCAGGCTCCTGCTGCACTTGGTTCTCCAGACTCCCTCCACATATTCTGTTGCACCAACTGACACCCTCGGGATGGCAATGTAGAAGATGGCAGGTCGTCCCTGGCGACCTGATGTGGCCCAAACCAGGGCACCACCTCCTCTGTATCAGTACCACAGACTAATATCCAGAATCTACAAAAAACTCAAATCAGCCAGAGAAAATAACCCCTCAAAAAGCAGGCAAAAGACATGAGCAGAATTTTTTCAGAAGATAGACAAATGCTCAACAAACACATGAAAAAAGTGTTTAACATAACCAATCACCAGAGACACACAAATTAAAACCTTGTTAGATACCACCATCCCCTATCAGAATGGTCATTATCAAAAAATCCGAAAAAAGACATTGGCGTGAATATAGAATACATGTACACTACTAGTAGAACTACAGAACAGCCTCCATGGAAAACATGTGGAGGTTCCTCAAACAACTAAAAGTAAACCTCTAAAAGGCAATCCAGCAATCCCACTACTGGGTACCTACCCAAAGGAAGGTATTTCATCAGAAAGACACCTCCACTTGACTATTTACTGCAGCACAATTCACCACTGCAAAGATACAAAATCAACCTAAGTGCCAGTTAATTCATGAGTAGATAAAGAAAATGTGGCGTATGTGTACCGTGGAGAACTACTCAGCCATGAAAAGGATGGAATAATGTCTTTGGCAGCCACTTGGATGGAACTGACCACCATGATCCTAAGGAAGTAGCTCGGGAATGGAAAAGTAAATACTACATGTTCTGAGTAATAAGTGGGAGCTAAAGGCTGGGCACACACAGGCACACAGCTATGTAAAGGACTTTGGAAACCAGGAAAAAGGGAGAATGGAGGAAGTGAAGGAGAAAATGTTCCTTATTTGATACAAAGACCACCATATTGGTGACAGACAAAAGGCCTGACTTCAACATTATACGGTATATCCATGGGATAACATTTTTACCCTCTTAATCTTTTGAAATAAAAACTAATGAATGGAAAGGAAAAACAAATTATAAATATAAAAAACTAGAAGACAAAATATTTTTGTATGACTTTGTTTTTGTGTTTTAATCTAAGTGCTGCATGTATTATGAGAGAGCCAAAAAGTTTCAGTTTATAAAACAAAATAGTTACAGTAAGCTAATATTAATTTATCATTGATGAAAGAAAAATAATTTTATAAATTTAGTGTAATTTAGGTGTATAACGTTTACAAGGTTCACAGTAATGTACAATAATATCCTAGGCCTTCACTCAGGGATTAGCACTCAGGGATTTATCTAGAGCAACTTGTAGTCCTATAAGTGCCCATACATCAAGACAGTGATGTGAAACACTAGGACAGTGTACCAGTTTTCTCAGACCGTACTTTTGCTGTACCTTTTCTAGGTTTAGATACAGATATACTTACCATGTTACAAGTGCCTATGGTATTTGGTATACTAACATGCTGTACAGATTTGTAGCCTAGGTGTGTAGTAAACTACACCACCTAAGTTTGTATGAGTACACTGATTTTTCCATAATGATGAAATGGTCTAACAATGCATTTCTCAGTATGTACCCCCTATTTTAATTATACATACTGTATTTGTGTATTTTACTTACATAATATACTTTATATCATAATTCATCCCAGGATATATTCTGTGTGATGGGAAATTATTTAAGGAAATCTCTTCAAACTGTGTACAAAAACATGAAACTTGCAGAGTACCAATTGCTTATGTCTTATTCTTACAGAGTAGACTGGGGAAAAACAATGGGAAGCATGGAATTTATAGAAAGACTGGCATAAGCTTATTTGGAGTCAATGCTAAGTCATTTAATGGCACGATGGGAAACAGGAAAATATGTTCTGAAAATGAATGTTAAAAAGTGAGATGTATCACTATCATAAATTCTAAATGTAACATTATCTACAATTTAGTAAAACTGAGAAAATTTTAAAACAAAGTTCCCACTAGGCTTTTTATAGTTAGAAATAAGTCAAGACCAATTTTGTGTTCCCAGCATTTCTTCAGAGAATATTGAATACTTAACTATATACTAAGTACGGTGCTTCTTGCTGGAGCACAAAAGATGAATGAGTATATATTCTAACAAACCTTGTAAGGTAGCGCTACAAAATTTTACCTATGCAGTCCCCTGAATTTCAGTTTTTAGTTTCTGAAATACAGTGTAGATTGATTTTATTTGTTTAAACTAAGTTTCTACTTTTCAAGATTATAAACTTAAAATACTTCTCAGCTCCTTTTTAAAAATTATATATCCCCACAACTACATTCAAATGGGGGGAAGGGGAGAGGAAAGGAGAGGTGAGTTTGTTGTACTACCACCTAACGGGTACAATGTAAGCGTATGTGCCACACCTCCCGGGCGAAGGGCTCAAATGCAGCGTGGATTTTACCTAAGAAATGCAAACAACATAACCTGATTGCTTGTGCCCTTATATCAGTCTCAATAAGAAGAAATACATATACACACACACCTTCCATTTCTGTCATACACATGAAGATGATTGGTTCTGTCTCTTAAATATATGGAGAATACTTATAATCACTGTTTTGGCACCTTTGTCAACTAATGTCATTATCTTTCAGTTCTGAATCTGTTTGTATCTACTTGTCTAGCTACCTACCTATCTCTTGAACATAGACAACATTTTTCTGTTTCTTTGCTTGCTTGTGTAGTTATGATTGGGTGCTGGACATGCTTCAATGCTGGATTTTGATGGCGTTTTAAAACATGATCTTCATTCTGGCATTCAATTAAGTTACTTTTAATCAAGTGGATGCATTCAAGGTATGAGCTTCAATTTCATTAAAGCAAGTAGAAAATAGCTTTTCTCGAGGGTTAAATTACTGAAACGATAATGTGAAACTTCTATTGCGTAACCCAGTAACCCACGTATTACTACATAAAACGTTTTTACCTTAGCTGGTGAGAACAGAAACTATTCCCAGTCCTGTGTGAGCTGTTCTACTACTTCACTGTGCCCCACATACCTACTTTCAGTAGTTACCTCTCATGTGTTTGCAAATGAATACTGAGTCAAATTCTTTGGGGACTCCCTCTGCAGAGTTCTTTCTCACTATACAGAGAGGGTGCCAACAAATGTGTACACATTTTAAGAAAGGAAAAATATTTCTAATACCAAGTCACATTTGACTTCTACAAGTATGAGAGATGCGTAAATATGACCTTTATCCATTTTTGTTATCAGTATATATTATTACCATTTTAATAGTTGTTGTTTTTTTTTCTTAAAATCTATATACATTTTTTGGCACCCTCTGTATCTCTCTCTTCTCTGGTATTGTGCTCCACAAATTCTAGCCATGTTGGCGTCTGTGAACTCAGGTCTTGGCTTCCTTAAGAAATACCTCGGGTTCCTATGAGGTTAGTGAACTCCACCTCCCCGTGCACTGGCCTGGAAACTCCAGACAGTGAGCTGAGGCACTTGGAGTTCTCCAACTGTCTATTTTCCCTCCTCTGCCTTCTTTTCAAAGTATGGAAATCATTGATATATACTTCCGGTTTTCTAAGGAGATAATCTGGTCCCTGTAACTCCATCTTGGGCAGAAGGAAAACCACTCCCCAAACTGTAAAGAGGTTCCACTAAAGGAATCCTGATTAAATAGTCACACTCTTTTTCCTAGCAAACAAAAGCTACGTAGAATTAAGAAATGCTTCTTCAAACCTGAGGAAAATGTTTTGAGTTTTCAAGATCTTGCACTTGGGTCCCTAGTGATGAAAGAAATCAAATGACCATCAAAATTCTTCCCTGTGCTAGGGTGAAAATTTTCAAAGGCAGAGGAAAAATTGCTAGTGACAGTGATCACAGAAAAAGGATATATAGTTGTTTTATAACTGAGACAAGTGACTGTAACTGTCTTCAGTTTCTGTCTTAAGAGAAGTAAATTGCCTTGCCCTAGTTTGTCTAACATGCTTGCCTCCCTTGATAGAGATTAAGAACAGCTAGTAATAGTCTCTTTATGGTCACATCTTAACAAGACTAAAGAATCTTTTAATCCTTAACCATCGGTTTTATTTCTAGTGTTTCCACAAATTTGTCTTGACTTTTGATTCCCTTTAGTATAGTAACACCACCACTCTGTCCTAGCTTACTTATCTCTGAACTGCATATAAATTGAAAATAAGCGATCCTTTCATAGTCTAATAAAAAGTACAGATCACCACAAATGCTATACCAAGTCACAATATATCTGAAACAATTTAATGGTATACTTAGAAGACTTTCACTGAGGAAATTAGAGGATTAAGTAGTAAAGGGTTGTTTAATTCTTCTATATTACTGTCTCCAAGCTAGAGAGGTAATAGTAGCAATAATAATAATTATCCTTCTTTTCATCTCATTATCATAGTTAGGAAATCTGCCTCTACAAGATTTTTTTAAGTGGCCCTAAGGTCTATAGCAAGAAATGCAAATATTGAATTTAAACTTGGGTGTTGAAGAGAGTTCAAGATAGCTGACTAGATGTAGCTAGTACTCACCTTTTCCTTGGAGAGGAACAAAATTATCAAGTAGATAGTCATACTTTCAATAGATTATGTAAGAGAGAACACTGGAACTTAATAGAGCAGCAATGGGAGGAAGTGTGGATAAGAAAGAGGAAAACAACACTGCCTGCTTGACCTGGACCAGACCCACGGAAGGGGTAAATGAGATGTGGCTGAAGATATGGAAGGACAAAATGGAGGAAGCAGAAGCAGAGGTAGAGGCAAGTGTCCTCTTTAAGCATACATAAATTGGATTGTTCATGAAAAGTTTAAGTGTAGATTAGAGAATGCAGATTGCAAATAAAGGAATAAAGGAAAGGCAGAAGAGGTGGATACTGAAAAGAGCTTGTACACAGGAAAACCACCATGCATACTGGGAACCCCTGAAGTGTGTTGAACATCACAGCAAAGGTCTTGAAAAAGAAGACAAATGTCTTGCTGAGGCCTGACCTCCCCCCTCCTTAGAGTCTGTACAAAGGATTTAATGAGCCGCTGCTAGAAACTGAATAGTACCGCCGGGGCTTTCTGTGGAAGAGAAGCAATCTCTTGGAGTCGAGAAAAGAACAGCTTCTTTCTCCCTTGTTCCTGATATGCCTATGGCCTCAGCCTATCTGCCCACAGAGACTTTGAGACTTAATTGCCTCTTGATTGCCGGGTGTGCATGGTCACACCTGGTGTTTGCTTTTGCATCCTACTTCTGAGTCCAGTTCCTTGTTCTTTAAACTAGATCTCATTCTGAGTTTGTAGGTGACAAAGAGTGCAATGTAAGCAGTTACAGAGTAGTTACGCTTGCAATTGGAAACACTGCAAGCATGATAGGATATAGTGTAGTGTGTGCTTTGCTCATTGACTTGCCAATCTGGTGATAATGTATATAATAAATACAGACTTAACCCAGAGCAAAGGGTCCTGGCTGTTACTGTATAAGATGGTGAAGATCCCCCTCGGCCCACTCTTAACTCCTACCCTGTGTCTTTGTCTTTATTTCCGTCGTTCTCTCTCTCCCAAGCACTGGGGGTACCCACTAGCTGTGTGGGGGCTGGCCAGCCCTACATGAGACACCACAGAGTTTCACAATCCAAGCTATAGGAACTCTCCTCAGTCCCTGCAGACCTCCAGACTAGCATTGGGAGCTAGATGCTTAGAGGCTGCACAAAGGCATTAGTTGAACTCAGAGTCCCACAGACTGTCCAGCCCTGAGCAGCTAAAGTGCGGGGCTATTTGCAGGGCTATTTTAAAAGTCCAGCCCCTGAAGCTCTGTGTCTTTGGTTGCCACTGCAGCTACCAGCTGCCAGACCACGGAGGAAAAGGATAGGTTGAGCGTAGTCATGTGCCCCAAGGACAAACACGGACTGCTATTGCTGTATTGGGTTATGGCAAGACTGAGGCATGTATAAACCAGTGACCTACACCTGCCTGCCTCCCCATGGCTTCCTGTTTAGTGGCTCCCACTGAGGGCACAGCCCTTTTAGTGGCAAGCCTGCAGAACAGCCCTGCTGCCCACACCATAGTGTTCTGCCAGCAGCCTCGGGATCAGACCGCCCCTCCCTGTCACTGCCAGTACCGTGAACATGGGGCATGGGGACAAAGTCCCCTCCCCCCTTCCAAGATTCTAACAAGCAATTGAGGATGCCGGAAATTAGACATGCAACCTAATTCCCAACAAAGGAGGAGTCCCCATTGTCAAGGTTGAGAGCTAAGTGTAGGATTAGGTTCATGCTTTCCTGCAGAATTGAGTATACTACCCCCTCATGGAACCAGGCCAGGAAGGATGTTGCCTACGATCCCTGACTTCTGTCCCAGATAGAAAGTCTCAGCGCCTGGCACAACTTTGAGATCTCAGCACAGACTGCTTGTGTCTCCTCTGGCTGCTTTCGCCTGCTGCCAGTGGCTGGCTGCTAGTGTGAGACATGGAGGGTCAAGGGGTCATCACACCCCACTGTACTGCAGAGCCTGTGCTGCCCCATGACCTCCTGTGGGTTCTTCAGAGTAGTGGCAGTGCCTGCCCCCACTTACCCCTGGAACACTGATCCCTGACTTCTGTTGGGGGTGGTATTAGAGCCTAAGTAAGAGCTTGCCAAAACTAGCCCTGTTCCAGTTAGCTCTTCCTCACCTACTCTGGAGGTAGAGCATGGGACATGGACTCTTTAAGAGTTCACAGCCCCACATGTTACCTAGAACCTCTGTGCACTTCTCAATTACAGGTAAACATAAATCCCACTGCTGCGAACACAGCTGCCTCTTCCTGCAGGCGCCACCTAGTGTCTTGGATGTCAAATTTCACCACTCATTATAATATCTGCTAACACAATTGCATAGGGCTGCGTTAGGAGACATCATTTTCATGACCTCAGTTACCAACATCTTCCACAACACCCCAACTCCTCAGGAGGCCCTGAACTTGCTCGCCCACCTAGTAAATTACTACTACAGCTTACATTTGAGAAAGCCTCCACATTAGGGCTATTTACAACCAAGGAAATCATACAAAGTCTATGTCATTCCCCCACCACCCTCATCCAGGTGGGTACTTAAGCCTGATGACAACTTTGCCCCCCCATGATAAGTGAGCTTAGCTCAATGTATATCCCACAGACCAGCCTAATACATGAGACACTGAAGACAAAGGCCAGTCATAAACCTGCTACCACCACAGTTAGCTCTCACCAGCAAGCACCACCTACTAGCCTGGGGGGTCACACCACACCACTGAATACCTCTTTGCAGACATTAGAGTGCACTGCTGAGGACTTAGATAAACTTCCTGATACTTCTGCCTTACAACCCCCAGAGCCAGACCAAATGTACGTTCCTCCTAGGAATGGCACTTAAAGCTACCACACAGAACCTATCAGAATTCAAACATACTCTTTGCCACTGAAACTATCCAGACTCAAATGGACCTGCATAAGGTACATTATAGTCACATCCTCAAGGGGAAAAATCCATCCAAATAAAAGTAAATTCAAAAATAAGATGGCCACATGAGGGGCTTCTTGCCTGTAATCCTAGCACTCTGGGAAGCCAAAGCAGGAGGATCACTTGAGGTCAGGGGTTTAAGACCAGCTTGGGCAATAATGAGACCTTATCTCTACCAAAACTAGAAAAATTAGCTGGGCATAATGGTATACTCATGAAGACCCAGCTACTCCAGAGGCTGACAGGAAGATCACCTGAGCCCAGAAGTTTGAAGTTGCATTGAACATATCAAGAACTAAGAAAAGAACTATTTGATCCAACAATCCCACTTTCGACTATCCACCCCAAAGAAAAAATTACTAAATCTAAAAGACACCTGAACCCATGTTTTCTCAGCACTATTTACAATAACAAAAATATGGATCCAATCAAAGTGTCTATCAATGGATGATTGGATATAGAAAAGGATACACACACATACATTCTATAGAATACTATTTGGTCATAAAAAATTAAATAGTCCTTGAATAGAACTGGGAGTCCATTACCTTAAGGGAAATAACTCAGAAAGTAAAATACCATATATTCTTAGATACAAATGGGAGCTAAATAATGTTTACATTGATACAGAGAGGATGAATAAACATTGATAACTTCCAAAGGTGGAAAGGAGTGAGGGATGAGGAATTAATTACCTTAGAAGTAGAATGTACCCTATTCACGTGATGGTCACATTAAAAGCCCAGGCATTACTCTTACGTAACATATCCATATAACAGATCTGCACCGTGCCCCGTAAATAAAAATCAAAACAAATATAGCTGGATATCTTATACACTATACTAGTTTATCCATGTAGATTATCAGCTTTTTACACTATCATCCAAAGCAAGAATGGAAACTCAAAGCAACACTTTTCTTGCCAATTAATCCACTTATGGGTCATTACATATAACTTTATAGCATGTTGATATTTTCTAATTTAAATTAGAAATGGTCAAGGGTATCATTGTTTTTCTTTTTAATTTCAGGTTAATGTGACAGTACAAATGATTAGGTTACAAGGAATTTCTAAAATAAAGTTTAACTTGTAGTCAGTATTATCTTTTTAAGAGTACAACTATCCTTTACAATTATTTTCACTATTTGCAATGTAAATTATCTACTCATTTTTAGGAAAACACACACTTTATCTTTCAGAAAGAACTTTCTATCTTGACTTTTGGTAGTGCAATTGGTCTTGTCATTGTTGTCATCTCCACCTCTCCCACAATGTGAAACTGGATAACAGAGAAAATAGCAAATGGATAATAAGACATACCTACATGCCCCCAAACCTTTGATGTGGAAATAAACCAAACTAAGTCAATTTTATGTATAAGAGATTTGGGTACAATATAAAACCCTACATTTACATAAATGATAAAGATTATGTTGATTATTTCAAATTTTGAAGCTGTCTACACTAGAGTTTGATTGAAATATGGTTTTAATTTTATAAAGATCATGCTTAAATGGATTCATTTTAAAAACAGAGGCATTATTATAACTCAAGACAACCGCATTATTATATTTCAATACATTTCTGATTCACATCACAATAGCTTCGTTTTCCTAGTTTGTCAAAAGTAGTTGAATTTGTGGACTCATGTAATGGAATAGGCAGATTTAAGGTAAATAAAACTGCAATATGCCATAAAGTGATTTCAGTTCCATTTCAGAGGAAGCAAAGTAAGAGAAGTTTAAGCACAAGAATATTAGCCCAACCAAACTGAAAGCATTATATACTTTTTCATAATATAGGGCCATTGAGTTTCACTTGGTCTTCCAACCTCTATCACTAATTAGCAATTTCCTGCTCTCCTGGCCTCCTGGGATGAAGGCACAGACATATTGATCTAACTGATGGTGAAGTATCACATTGCAGTAAGTGTCTAAGTGGTGTTGCAACACCCAGTACTTTCTGAAAGCTAGAAAGAGGGACCAGATCTAGCTAGTTATTAAGAAATAAAGCTTATTTCTTTGACAAATGAAAAAGAAAACAAACTGTTTTGTTTCAATCTTTAAGTCTCACCATTATACTTTCATGTATTATCTCTTAAAATATTTTAATTGAAATAGTGAATATGTATTATAAATGAAGAGAATATAGTTTACTAAATAATTTAGTAAAAAAGTTAAATTTATGGAAATGTTTGTATATAAATATGATAAAATACTTATAGATCTAAATACATCCCTTAAAGATGAAGTTTGAATAATGATGGAATAATAGAAAATGGTGACATGCTTTTGGATTTATTAGGAATTAGAACATTATCTGGAAAAAATGAGAATGCATAGAAAGTTTTAAGTAGGAGACTGGTGCTAAAATCATTCATATTTTTAAAGCATTATTTAGCATTATCTTAGTTTGGGGGTTGCTGTAACAAAATACTTTAGATGTCTTAGTTTATAAATAATGGAAATATATTGTTCATTGTTCTGGAGGTTGGGAAGTCCCAGATCAAGGTATCAGTGGATTCATTATCTGGTGAGGGCCTGTTCCTCATAGATGAGGGTTTTTATGGGAAAAGGGGTGTAGAAACTCCATCGAGAATCTATGGTAGGGCCACTAAGCCCATTCACAATGGCAGGGGCCTCATAACCTAATTATTTCCCAAAGGCCTCACCCTCTTAATGCCTTGACATTGCAGATTAGTTTTAACAATCAGCTTCAAAGGACACATACATTCCGACAATGGTAGGTAGCATTATGAACAATAGTCACCAATAGTGGGTACGTGGAACCCCCCAAGGCTACCGTGATATGAATTGATAGTTAGGAGGGTATTGCAAGATGCCAGGGGAAAAACTGTGCCTTGATGAGCAATTGATAGGAATTGATAACTTGATTAGATAGGGATAGAAACATGTAGGTAGTAAAGAATACAAATAGGAAAGAACAGCTCATAGGAAGGGGTGTTATTACCCAAAGACAACTGAATAGGTCAAAGTTGAACAAGAACCTGAAGGAGTAAAAGGTTGTGGCCTGATTTAAGATTCAAACAATTTGTGGTCATAAAAGGTTCTTGAAAGTGACGCTGAAAGTGTGTGTTCATAGAGTTATGAAAAGGTAATTGAAAATAAGATGTCAGGAATTTAAAAGACAAGGTATCAAAGCAATCAAAGCTAAAAATGGATATTTTAGGATAATAGCCAAATTAAAAACTTGTATGTCCTATACAAGAAAATACTTCCCAGAAACAATCTGCTCCAACATCTACCCCTCCCTTTTATAAATATCCTTTCGTTGTCCTTACATTTGCACGTTTGTTGGTAAAGTTTTCTCTTCAATTACTGCTACCCTCTCAATGTCCTTGATATTTTATTGACTATACTAAAAACACTTCAATAATTTTAATAGGAGGGAATGTAAGAAAAACTTCATCTAGTTTTTAATCAATAAAATTTTACATTTTCTACAAACTTGACTTTGCTAAGTCAGCACTTCAACTTTAAATTATGTAATTAAGACATTTGAGAAAAATTTACAAACGTATTTTTTCATTAAAACAAGTTTCTAAAACACAGCACTAGTTTAAAATATTTCTGCAGTTTTTATTAATCTTGCAATTTATGTTTTCTTCTATAATCTTAATTATAAAAACTTCTGTCTTTTCTAAATCTCTAACCAAAAAGTAGCAGCTTATACTCATCAATATATGATTCATGAAGGTGCTTTGATAGATTTGTCCCAGGATAAATGGAATGTTGAGCCAAAATTAATTTTCTCCATAAATTCTTAAGATAAACTTTATGGTAAGATTTCAAAGCTAAGTTTCACAAGTCCTAGTTAGCGGGAAAAAATTCAGAGCAAATTAATGATTCCTGCAATTTGGTAGTTTGAACTATTTTATCACCTAATCTCTTCTTTACTTGGGAATGTGGACATATTTTTTTACCCAAACTTTCTTGAAGCCAAAATAAAAATAAATTACTATTTTGTCAAAGATTAAAATATCTGTTGCTGAAATATAAAATTAAAAAACTAAAATGGCATAGCAATGCAATTTTGAGAAGTGCGTATTAAAGAGAATTCTTTAGTGCTTTATGACAGAATGTTCATTAGATAATACTTTCTATGTTTTATAACACAGTGGACTATCTGATAACACTAAATACTATAAAGAAAATGTAAGGAGAAAATTGTTTTCATTATCTTATCCATTAAAGCCAAATTGGGTTTTTATGTATGTTGGAACTAGAAGCCAAATATTTTGGCTTTTGCGTAAGTCACGGTAATTTTTTTGTCATCAATACAATCATTTGATTTTATATTTCATTTTTAACAGTTTCAAGTTCAGCCTTTTTTAAAAAAAGGAAAAGAATTAAAATGACATTTAAAATGTTAGGGGAATGATCAAAGTAAAAATTTTTTGAAGTACCTAGAAATCTAAGACTATTTTCATCTTCTCAAATGCTACTTAAAATTTAGGTTCCAAGCCAGGTATGGTGGCACGGTGCCTGCTGTAAAAGCTCAACTTGAGAGGCTCAAGCAAGAGGGCAGGGGAGCCCAGGAGTTTGAGACCAATCTAGGTTAAATAGTGAAATTCCATTTCTAAGGTGAAAATACACAAGCACACATAAAATTTAGACTCCAATTTCAGAAACGGGTGTAAATACTCCAGTATTTGATCATATTCATTTGCCATTGAATGCAAGATTACTTTCCTCAGTTCCACCTGTTTTTATCATTATATACTGTTTCCTTAAATGTAACACCCATTTCATATATTTTACTATAGATACATATATTATGTATTTCCTGATTGTGATTTTAGTAAATCAAAATTCCACCTGTTCTCAAACACTGAATATTAAGGTGGTATTAATTCTCTTCTAACTTTTGTCCTTTAATTTTTACCTTCATTTTTTTGTAAGATGCTTACAGATTCATCTTGTTAAAAAATTAAATACTTAGCTAATGTACACATCCTATTTTTATTCACAGATAATTCTTTAAATAATATTTCTATGTTTTATAGCCTAGTGGCCTAGGTGATGACAAATGCTATAAAGAAAATATAAAAATTAAATTGTTTTCATTATTTTATCCACTAGGGCCAAATTTAGGACTAGAAGCTAAATACTCCACATACTTTGGCCTCATTATGTGTGTGTATTTAGCCTCAAACACCTTTAATTCATTATAAAGACATAGCTATCAAAATGAGATACCTAATATAAATTGGTTAAAGTGTATATTCACTTTAAATTAAATTATAATTGTGACAGTATTTTTCTTATTTATTTGACTTTTAAAGATTTCTGAAAATATCAAGCTCTGCAGAAACAGGGACTTATTGGAATCAATTTTTGTTTTTATTTGTTATTTATTTTTTTGAGACAAAGTTTCAAACTGTCACCCTGGCATCACAACTCACAGCAACCTCCAACTCTTGGGCTTAAGTGATTCTCTTGCCTCAGTCTCTCAAGTAGCTGGGACTACAGGCACCCACCAGAATGCCCAGCTATTTTTTGGTTGTAGTTGTCATTGTTGCTTAGCAGACCCAGGCTGGGTTCGAACCCACCACCTTAGATGTATGTGGCTGGCACCCTTTGCCGAATGAGCTATGGGTGCTGCCCCGAAATCAACTTTTAAATGGTACATGTGCAGCAGATAAATGTTTGTTTGTTTGAATTGATAATTCTTTAGCTCAAATGTACAAATATAGAGATTTTCACACTTATCCAATCAACATTTCTCAGTACATGAAATCAAGAATTCCTAATAACACTTCAACATGTGCACTGCTGGCTAATTGGGTGGTTATAATACCATTTAGTTCATTCCTTAATAGAAAGTTGAAATAAACACAGAAGTCTACTTAGTGTCATAAAAGATGATTCCCTGAATATATTTTTCCACTTTGATGAAATAAAATGAGTCCATATTACTGACAACACTTAATACCTCCTTAAAAATGTCATTACTCAAATAGATACTACATTCTCGTAAATACATAATTGTTTCACAAATTTCAACTAAGTGCTAAACAATTCCCCCAGCTTAATAAATTACAGCAAAAGAAGACACTTTTTCCTGAAGGACTATATTTACACCAGCAAGACAAGGATGATGAAATATTGCAGATTGAGGATGCTATAGATGTCATGGAAACGCTACAGATTTTATACATACACTTACACACACATGGTAGATTCACCTCTGTATTTCTTTGAACAAGAATATTTTGAGATTATCTGGCTTATGTCAAGTGGTCACTAAAGACTTTCTAGAGAAGTTTTAGGTCCGTGGCGAAATTAAGTTACAGAGATTTCTGACATACTTCCTGCTCCTACACATACACATTTTTAACAACCTACATCTATGGTTTAGAATTTTCTATTGGTACTGAACATTTTATGGTTTTGACAAATACACATATATCCACTGTTATAGTATATACAGAGTAATTTCACTACCTTAAAAATCATCTATATTCTGCCTTTATCCTTCCTTCCCTCCAACCCCTAGCAACCGGTGATTCATGGTTGCCATTTTGTCTTTCCCAGACTGTCACATAGATACCATCACAATGTCCAAGGGTCCAAGGACAGCCTCAGTTGGAAAGGGGGCTGTTGAAACCACATCTACAGTTTTTCTAAGCATTTTTCCCTCAGCAATGCCTATTGGAAAGGAATCCAGGTGGCAGGGAAGCCTGAATAGAGTTAAGTGACAGCTACTAGTAGGAACTTCTGTTAGGAGGTCTTTAATAATGTGGCGGTTAGTTTGTGGGAGGAAACAATGTCTATTTTCCCACAATTAGATCTCAGTCTTTCAGTGAGCCTCTCTGCCTCTCACTGTGAACTCCAAGTGGTTCTCAACAAACTTACTCTTGCTCCCCCTACCCCCAACCAAATTAACTGGACAGGAAGGCTTGACTGAACTGAAGTTAGGTATTTCCCTTCTCTTATATGAAAGGTTATAGAGAGCTAGGGTTCTGTGCTTCCTGCCCCTCACACAGAAGGGTATATGTGGCTGAGTTATTTCCCTTCCCCTAGTTACATCAGGTTCTGATAAAACCAACCTAGCAGACTCTGTTTAAACAGCTTCTCCTGAGTGCAGATTCTTTTAAGGACAGAATGCTCTAGAATATTTCAAAATGTTTCCTTTTCCTCCTCTTCTACTAGAAGAACCTGGTAGAGGTCTCAAGGTAAATCCCACAAAAGAACAGGTCCCCTCTTTTGAGGATCTGACTGGAATTTTTTTTTTTTTTTTTTTTTTTTGAGACAAAGCCTCAAGCTGTCGCCCTGGGTAGAGTGTCGTAGCATCACAGCTCACAGCAACCTCCAATTCCTGCGCTCCAGCTAGTCTCCTGCCTCCGCTTCCCAAGTAGCTGGGACTACAGGCGCCCACCACAAGGCCCGGCCATTTTTTGGTTGCAGCCGTCATTATTGTTTGGCAGGCCCAGGCTGGATTCGAACCTGCCAGCTCAGGTGTATGTGGCTGGCGCCTTAGCCCGTTGAGACACAGGCGCTGAGCCTGACTGGAATTTTTAATCCTCAGATTTGTCCTCCAGAAATTTATCAATTATCATTCAGGTTTACTACTTTGGTATTGGTTTTTTGCAATGTTTTTTTGCTACTGAGTCTCTGCCCTGATAAGCCATAACTCAGATGTATTCACCTGTCTCTTCGAGCACAGAAGCAATAGTTTGCTCATTGGCTTCACTTCTTACGTAGATCCAATAAGAGCTGTGAACCTCTCATTCATTGGGACAGAGTACTAACTTCCAAGCTCCTCATGTGTGGAACTGAAAATCACAAGGTTCAGCACTTTTTGTTTAATGAGAATTCTAGGAAAAGGAAATATCTGCTTCATTGCCCTCTTGTTTATATTAAGGTAGAGTCTACATAAGATCAAATTCAACATAAAAGGATGCTTATAAATAGCTTTTTTATTGGACAATACATTTTTAAAATTTTTCTTCTACTATGCGGTTTGCTTGCAAATTAAATGGAAATATTTGAATATAGTTCTCAACCATTTATAACCAATTACTTCTATTATCCATATTAGGAATAGCATTAACAATCATTACTAAAAGCTGATTGGTTTTCTGTGTTATGGTATTTCTCACAACATTCCTGTTAAGTACTTGCTCCCATAAGCTCTGGTTTTATAATTGAAGAAATTAAGGACTTAATGTTACATATGTGAATTATCTGGGGCAAATACCAGTTTTAAATGAAGAAGCTAGGATGGGGTGCAGATCTCTAGGACTGAAAGCCCATGCAATTAATACTATGCTTTTTCTGCAAATCATCTTTACTTCTCAGTGCAAAAAGCCACTTACAGGTAAAGAACAGAGTACAGAGTAATATTACCAATGTTACAAAACTGATATACCCCGTGTTTTTTATTCTATTCCCATTAAGAAGTGGGAATATATGGGTTTTTTGTTTGTTTTTTTTTTTTTTTTTTTT
>CAUYRH010077873.1:0-32874 GCA_963574655.1 Perodicticus potto
CTCTCCCCACTTGAAATCTCTCCCTCTACCAGGAGCTTTGGTGTTTTCTGTATTCTTTTCTGTAAATCAATTCTGTCTTACCACGGAGGGGTGGGGGGGGGGGAAATAATGTAATGAAGAATAATAAAATACATATATTTACATAGAAAAAAAAAAAAGAATACCAAGGAATTAGACTTTCAACTCCAGGTTTAAGAATTCCAAAAAAACTTTTAAAAATGCCATACATACATCTTAATGAGCCTGCAAAATAGACTAGTTAAAGAGAAGATATGAAAAGGAGAAAAATAGATTGCCCAGATGACTAATTTCCTACCAGAAACAATGGAAGCCAGAACTCAGTAGAATGACATCTTTGAAGTAGTGTTAGTCTAGAATTCCATACTCAGTGAAATGATTTTTCAATACCGGTAAAATAAAGTCATTTTCTTTCTTTCTTTTTTTTTTTTTTGAGACAGAACTTCAAGCTGTCACCCTGGATAGAGTGCTGTGGCATCACAGCTCACAGCAACCTCCAATTCCTGGACTCAAGTGAGTCTCCTGCCTCCATCTCCCAAGTAGCTGGGACTACAGGTGCCCATCACAACGCCCAGCCATTTTTTGGTTGTAGCCGTCATTGTTGTTTGGTGGGTCTGGGCTGGATTCGAATCCACCAGCTCAGGTGTACGTGCCTGGCGCCCTAGCCCACTGAGCCACAGGCGCCGAGCCAATAAAGTCATTTTCTGAGGCTACCAAAAGACTTTTGACTACCAAAATTATCGCTGAAGAGTACATTTACAGAATGTTGTTCAGAAGCAAACCAGTGATCCCAGAGGGAAGTATGAGCTACGGAAAGGTGGGCAAAGAATATACAGTTGACCCTTGAACAACTGGGAGTTAGGCACACTGTCCTCTCACACAGTTGGAAACTGTATAACTTTTGTCTCCCTCCAAACTTAACTACTAATACCCTACTGTTGATGGGAAGCCTTACCAATAACATAAACAGTTGATTAATACATGTTTTATGTTACATGTATTATATACTGTATTCTTAGAATAAAGTAAGGTATAGAAAAGAAACTGCTGTTGAGAAAATCATAAGGAAGAGAATGTTCCTTTGCTGTCCCCTGTGTGGAGGTGGGTCATAATAAACATCTACATTGTCACCTGTTTCACAATGACTAGGCTAAGGAGGAGGAGAAAAAAGAAAAGAGGTTGGTCTTACTGTCTCAGGGGTGGCAGAGGTGGAAGAAAATCTACATATATGTAAGTAGACCCATGCATTTCAAACCTGTGTTGTTTAATGGTCAACTTTATTTGTAAATCTATACAATCATGGATTATTTAAAGAAATAATAGTAGACTGGGTACAGTGGCTCATGCATATAGTCCTAGCACTCTCAGAGGCCAAGGCAGGTGGATTGCCTGAGCTCAGGAGTTGGAGACCAACCTGAGAAAGAGTGAGACCTCATCTCTTTTAAAAATAGAAAAAGTAGTCAGGCATTGTAGTGGACACCTATAGTCTCAGCTGCTTGGGAGGCTGAGGAGTGGAAATTGTTTGAGCCCAAGAGTTTGAGATAGCTGTGAGCTGTGATGCCAAGGCACTCTACCCAGGGCACAGACTGAAACTCTACCTTAAAAAATAAAAGATAAATGAACAAATAAAGTAGTAACAGTAATGGGTAGTTTCTAGGGTTAAAAACTGCAGGATATCTTTATAATCATGGGAAGCTCAGACAAGGGTTTGAGACATACGTGTAGATAGGTAATCAGAGTTAAAACATTCTAAATTCTGTATTATTTAGAAAAAGAGGAAAGGGTATTGATGACTTTGTTTAGGTATGTTTGTTTGATTAGATACCTAGGATTACCACTAAATAATAGAATTATAATAACCAACCTGGTATAGGGAAATAATTTTAGAAATAAACATAAATGTATCAGTAAACACAGTTATAGCAAATGGACTTAGAATCCTAGTTACAAATAGTCTAGCTTTAGAGAAAAATAGTATTGTATTCTATTGGTATGAGTCATAACTAATATGAACATAGAATGTTTGAAAGTAAAAAGAATAAATAACATATAAATTAAATGTTAACTAGGTATACTTATTGCTTTTCACTGTGAGAGTTGTGGTGTTGCTACATATTCATAAATGTTTTGTTTCACTAGGAAGATTAATAATTTCATTCTAAGTAAACAAGATTGATAGAATCACAAATCATATTAACAAATTGACACTGTAATAAACAATCTTGATACAATGGACATGTAAAGAACAATTGGAGGATATACATCATTTTTAAGTACATGGAATATTTATTAACATTGACCGTGAATTTGGCTATTAAGTCTTATAAAATTCACTTGATCTTAGCCAAAAGACTAAGAAGCAAAGAATCTCACAAAATTCAGAAAGCTGGTTTATAGAAATTATATTTCCTATCATAAGGTAATCAAGTTCTTATTTGCTATTAAACAACAATTAATTATAATACCTACATACACTTGAAAATATCAAAACATACTTAAAAGTAACCCATAGGGCAAAAAATAAACCAGAGCTGAATTTTAAAATACCCTGTAGTCCAGTAGCACTTGGCATTAATTAATAAAAGATACAAGGAAATATATGAACAGTATTCTCATTAAGTGAATTATATATTTAAATAAAAATAATTTACACCATGAAGTAATGTGCAATAACAGTTTAATAAAGAATTGTAGCTATTAATTACTAGGTCCAGGGGAAAATTAGTAGTTGAACTTGAAGCTTCTAAAAGTTATACCTTTAAAAATTCAACATTTTGGCTGGGTATGGTGGCTCGCTGGGAGGATTGCTCAAGGCCAGGAGTTTGGAACAAACCTGGGCAACATAGCAAGATCCTGTCTGTGGAAAATATAAAGTAAAAATTAAAAAATTAGGTGTGCTGCAGGCATGTACCACTATGCCTGCCTAATTTTTCTATTTTTCATAGAGGCAGAGTTGTACTATTGCCCAGGATGATCTGGAACTCCTAACCTAAAGTGATCTTCCTGACTCAGCCTACCAAAATGCTGAGATTACAGGTGTGATCCACGATGCCATACCACATTTTCTTTATCCATTCTGTTCGCAAACACTTGGGTTGCATCCATATCTTGGCTATTGTAAATAGTACTGCAGTAACCGTGGGAGAGCAGATAACTCTTTAATGTACTGATTCCTTCTTTTGGGGGTATATATTTGGCAGTGGGATTGCTGGGTCATATTGTTGTTCTATTTGTAGTTTTTAGAGGAAACTACATAGTGTTTTCTATTGAGTTCTATGGAGTGGCTGTACTAATATCCCTTGTCTCCACATCCTTACCACCATTTATTATTTTTGGTCTTTTTGATGATAGCCGTTTTAACTGGGGTGAGATAATATCTCAATATCTCATTGTGGTTTTGATTTGCATTTCTTTAATGATTAGTGATGTTGAACAGATTTTCATGTATGCACTTGTTGGTCATTCGTATGTCTTCTTTTGAGAAATGTCTATTCAGATCAGATCATTTGCCCACTTTTAAATTGAATCATTTCATTTTTCTACTAATGCATTGAGTTCCTTATATATTCTTGTTATTAGTTCCTTTTTGCTGTGTAGAACCTTTTTAGCTTGCAGTCCCATTTGTCTATTTTTGGTTTTGTTGCTTATACTTTTGAGGTCTTACCTAAAATATCTTTGCCCAGATCAATGTCTAAAGCATTTCCATAATGTTTTCTTCTAGTAGTTTCATAGTGTCAGTTCTTACTTTATTTAAGTCTTTAGTCCACTTTGACTTAATTTTATATATGGCAAGACATAGAGTCTAGTTTTATTCTTTTACATATAGGAATCTAGTTTTCCCAGCAGCGTTTATTGAAAAGACAGTTTGTCCCCAGTCACCTTTGTCAAAAATGAGTTGGGTTGTATATGTATGTGTGGATTAATTTCTACATTCTCTATTTTACTCCTCTGGTCTTTGTTAATGCCAGTACCATACTGTTTTGGTATTATAATTTTATAGTATATTTTAAAGTCTGGTAGTATGAGGCCTCCACTTTTGTTCTTTTTGCTCAGGATTGCTCTAATTGAGATCTTTTCAATTTTCATACAGATTTTAAGATTTTTTTTCTATTTCTTTCACGAATGTCATTGATGTTTTGATAGAGATTGCCTTAAATCTATAGGTTGTTTTGGGTAGTCTGAACATTATTATTAATCCTTCTACTCCATGAGTATGGAATTTCTTTCCACCTTTTTTTCCTTTTCAACTTCTTTCACCAGGTTTTTTTGGCCAGGGCTGGGTTTGAACCTGCTACCTCTGGCACATGGAGCTGGCACCCTACTTCTTTGAGCCACAGGTGCCGCCCATTTCACCAGTTTTTTATAAGTGGTATTGTGTAGTAATATTTTCAGTCTTGCAATTTTTATGAGGTTTGGTTATATTACTTTTATGTGCTGTTAACAATTTGACAATATATTCCATACTCTTTGATCCAGTAATTCTACTTCTAGGAGTTTGTCCCATGGTATAAAATGATGTATTCCCTGGCTCGGTGCCTGTGGCTCAATGGGCTAAGGCGCCAGCCACGTACACCTGAGCTGGCGGGTTCGAATCCAGCCCAGACCCACCAAACAACAATGACGGCTGCAACCAAAAAATGGCCGGGCATTGTGGCGGGCACCTGTAGTCCCAGCTACTTGGGAGGCAGAGTCAAGAGACTCACTTGAGCCCAGGAACTGGAGGTTGCTGTGAGCTGTGATGCCACAGCACTCTATCCAGGGTGACAGCTTGAGGCTCTGTCTCAAAAAAAAAAAAAAAATGATGTATTCCCAAGGTTGTTCTTAATCTTTGTTAACATTAGTGAACAACTGGGTAAATTTCCAGGAATAGAAGCCTTATTAAAGAGTTTATAATGGGTGTATACACACAGACATACACAGACACATACACACCACACACATATTTGCGTATATACCATTTAATTATGCAAGATGCTAGTAACCCTTAAAATACCTAGATTAATATTTATGTAGAAATATATGCATTACATTGCTGAGTTTTTCAAAAGCAGTATAGAATGTCTTTGACATAAACGTCATGTATACCTTTAGTTGTAAGTAGTAACTTGTTTGTAGTTGCACAGAGGACAGAAATACCTCATGACAAGTGTGGTCTGAGCCAACTATACTGTAAAATAATAAGCACTGAAATGTAATTTGGGGTAATTTGAGTTTTAGTTACCATTTTGCTAACTGTGCTACTTTTGACAGGTCCCTTCACATCTCAGGTCCTTCTAAATGCCTCATCTCTAAAAAGGAGAGGAGGGTGGGCATTGAACTTTATTAGCAATGACAAATGCATGGTAATAATTGTCACATCCCTTTTCTGCAGCCATGGCAGACATTAGTCATCCGTTGTACTGTTCTTTCTCTGAGCTACATCATACCTTAGAATACTTCCCAACAGACTGCTTTAGGCCACCATCTCTAAGAAAATGGTACTTTTTTGCCATCCTTAGAAATCCTTTCAGCTAAAAAGTTTTTCTGATCAAGGAACAAAGTTACTGTGGCAAGAAATAACAGAGAATTCATTCAGAAAAGAATTTTTAATTTTCTAGTATTCACATTTTATTTTATATTTTTATTGTTGAATCATAGCTGAGTGCAATCAAGGGGTACAATGTGCTGGTTTCATATACAACCTGAAACATTTCCATCAAACTGTTTGACATAGCCATCATGTCATTTTCTTAGTTATTGTATGAAGACATTTGTATTCTGCATTTACTAAGTTTTGTCTGAACCCATCTAAGATGCACTATAGGTGTGGCCCCGCCATTTACCCTCCCTCCACCCTAACCTCCCCCCTCCCCTCCTCTCCCGCGCCACTTTCCCCATTGGAGCTGGAACATATTCTTCTTAGCGAAGTATTCACATTTTAAATAAAACAATAAAAAGGTAAAAACAAATTTGTGACATGCATGTAAATGTTGATAATACATTTTATTAAATAAAATATTTCAGTGTCTAATGATATAAAATAATTATTAAGATATTTTACCTTTTTGTTTTGTTTTGTTTTTGGTTGAGACAGAATCTCACTCTGTCTCCCTGTGTAGAGTAAATGGCATCATCATAGCTCACTGCAACCTCAGACTCCTGGGCTCTAGTGATCCTCCTGCCTCAACCTCCCACATAGCTGGGACTACAATCTATACACCAAGTCACCTGACTGTTTTTTTTAATTTTTAGTGGAGACAGGGTCTCACTCTTGCTTAGGCAAGTCTTAAACTCCTAGCTCAAGCAACCTTCCTGCCTCAGCCTCCCTGAGTGCTAGGATTTACAGGCATGAGCCTGCGCCTGGCAAACCCTCTTATTTTTTTAATATAACATCTTTGAAACCCAGTGTGTTACAGTACATCCACTTTTTTTTTTCTTTTGAGACAGAGCCTCAAGCTGTCACCCTGGATAGAGTGCTGTGGCATCACAGCTCACAGCAACCTCCAACTCCTGGGCTCAAGTGAGTCTCCTGCCTCCACCTCCCAAGTAGCTGGGACTACAGGCGCTCGTCACAATGCCCGGCTATTTTTTTTTTTTTTTTCTGGTTGCAGCCATCATTGTTGTTTGGCAGCCCCGGCTAGATTCAAACCCGCCAGCTCAGGTGTATGTGGCTGGCGCCTTAGCCACTTGAGCCACAGGCGCCAAGCCAATACATCCATTTTTGATAATGAATTTTCATCAGAAATATTTGATCCATATTTAAATTTACAATTTAAAAAGAAGATTCTCATACCCATCTTCAATTTTCTAATAATAGAATTACAAAGTTTAATTAAAATTCAATAAAATTTAAAATTAAGATGAGGTTGTACCATCCACCTTTCAAGTGCCTGAGAGCCACATGTGGCTGGTGACCCCGACATGGGTCAGTAGAGGTTTGGAGGCTACAAAACACACCATCAGGAGACTTTCATATTGAGAAAGCAAGATATCACGAGCAAACATATTCAGACTCTATTAATAAAATGAAGTGCTGAAAGTTTGCCATGCACAGACAAAGTACTACATGGAAAGGAAGTTTTAGAAACGCTACAGCTGGGTACCTCCTTCACCACTTCGAAGCCTGAGTGGTGGCAATGACACCCTGAGTCTGTGAGAATGGAGTGTCTTTAGAAAGTGTGTGTGTTCTGCTGCAGGCATGGGACCCGCTGTGCTGGAGAAGTGGCAGCCGCTGCAAACAACTCTCACTGTACGGTCGGAATTGCTTTCAACGCCAAGATCGGAGGTATGGGAAATAGACTTACGTGGATATAGAAATGCTAACTCTCGGAACCCTTTTTAAATGAAAGATGAATGATTAGGCACATCTTTCCATAGGAGTGTTCACCTACTGGTGATAGCAAAATGCGCATATTAACATGTGTTGAAATATAGTTAAAGATTTCTGATAAATATAGTTAAAGACTTTCAAAGCAGTACCCCAAAAGTGTTGCAAATACTTTTAAACAAGCTTGAAAAAATGTTATCCAGTAGTGAAGATGGGCACTGACATTTGGCACAAAACTATACAATCAGTGCCTGGGTCAGAAAGAACTAATACTATACACATCAGGCTATATCTCTGTGAAAAGAAGAATTTTGAAATTTTCTCAAAGCAGAAAATGCTTGCATTTCTTTTGCTTAGGCTTTACAAACAGTTCCTTTTAATTGTAATTAAAATGGGAAATCGGGAAACTTCTTTCATGGTCCCAGAATGTAATGATACTGTGTTCATGAACGATTCAGATCACACATCTGTACAGATGTGCACATACGTACAAACTCAACTATGTATGTTTACTATAAGCACCCAGCCAAAGCGGTGTACACCCAAGCGTTTGTAGAAGCATGCTCTAACTTTCCCATTTGTAATCATCTTTGTAAATAACAACCTAGTTCCACAATCATGCACCAATGAGAAGAAAACATTGTAATGGATTTTATAGAGCCTAGTGACTGTTATTATGCCTGGCCTGACGGTGTTCCCTAGGCTTCTAAAAGATGTCGTAAAATGAATGAAGCTCCTGGAACCAGGCTGACCTCCTTTGTCTCCAATGCACTATTTGTTTCCAAGTGGTAAGCAGGGAGTTGGAACTAAAAGCAAAAATGACAGTTTTTCTAGGATAAGGGGATAAATATAGAGGTCCTGCATCATGAAATATTTAGAGTATATAATACGCTCATAACAGAGCTTAGAAAAGGTTTTCTGAAACTACCTTGAGTGTTGGTGGACAGTACACTTGACCTCTTTGTTCTCTTTATTTCTCTCTGAATTCTCAGAGTGGAAAGACCAGTAATTAGCTGTCCTCAGGGAGCACCTATGTGTCAAAGGGAATGCACATGGAGAAGCTGAGGAAAGGAGATGAAGGTGAAATTCCCTGAAGAATGACGAGGGTGCAGGAGGCCCCTGCATTCCCCCTAGAATCCCGTCAGTGGCTGCCCACTCAGCCTTCCTGCTGCCTCTCACATACACAGACACACAGCCCAGATCCTCGTAGGTGCTCTCAAAACAAATGCAGTGTTCCTACTGACCTTGAAGCATTGAAGGGGTGAAAACCTCTGACCTAACTTAACAGTGCCTTAGTTAAAAAAAAAAAAAAAAGAATGTATGGCAATGACTCAAAAATGTTTTAAAACAAGAACATTCTGAATTATAAGTTTAACCCCCAGACTCAAGGCACGAAGACTTGGAGTTAAATGATGACAAAGAAGGAGACTTTTATCACTAAACATGACAAAATCAAATTTTTGTGTGTGAATTTTTGTTCAGAAAATTGGTAGTACCATCTAGGTATGATTTTGCAAGCATTTTTTTTTTTTTTTTGCAGTTTTGGCTGGGCCCAGGCTCAAACCTGCCACCCCTGTATTTGGGGCCGGCACCCTACACCTTGAGCCACAGGCGCCACCCTAGCAAGCATTTTTTTCATGGGCGTCACATAAATTGCATGACACAAAAACCAAATTCAGGTGTTGTGTCTTAGTCTCCTGTTGAGATTTGGACACACAGGTGAGATTGTTGTGAACAATTATAGTGCTTATTGCAGACCTCATTGTACTGATGAAATAATTTTATTGAATGCTTTTAAATAAAAAATAAGAAGATGTGGTTGTTCATCTTTCTTTGCTAAAAAACATGCAGATGAATTTTAAATATTCATATTAAATTACAATAAACTCAGGACCCAGTATGTGCAGAGTATTACGCTGGGTCTTCTCATAAAACATACTCCCATAAAACAAACCACTGACACATTTTCTAAGTGCAATTTCCATTCCATAATTTTTAATGGGACTTGTTCACAGCCTTCATTCTTTATATCACCTGTTAAAATACATCTCCTTTAAAATTCAAAAAATCTAGAGGAAAAACCAATCAAAAATCATAACAACCAAATGCAAAGTCTTTAGAGATACTTGAAAGAAATACAGTGTTGACTGGAGTGCTAGGTGATAGTAAAGATTTATGCATATTTTTTGAGTATGAAAAGTATGAAGTGTCATATCTGTTATGGAATTTAAAATGGTTCAACCTAATGTTTATATTTTTAGATTAAGAAAATGTAGCAAAATGTTAACAGTTGTTGAGTACTGGCTGTGTAGGTATTTTTTGCTCATTCTTTCTATTTTTATTTGAAGTTTTATAGTTAAAGGTTAAACATTTTTTAAAGCACAAAGAAGACACAGTTTCTTTAAGAAGGTTTTTGGTTTCTACCAGTATTCCCACCTCAATCCACATAATATCTAAAGCTACCTGATTTGATGTTTTATTATTTAATCTCCATTTATTGATAACCAAGAAAATCTTGTAGTCCTACTGGATAACAAGGTTTTCCGAAGAACTAAATTTGGCCTGTAATGATATAATTTTAAAACAATACAATGTTTCATTGATGGTATTTAGTTTAGTGTAAGTATGCTTACTTAACAATTAGATGTTTTTTGTTGTTGTTTTGCAAGTCTCCAAAATAAAAGTAAAAAAAGAAAATGTGGCATTTGACATGTAATTTATTCCTGAAATTCTGAGTTTCTGTTTTTCTAAAATAAGATTAGTAATATATTTCTATCTTTCCGATTGGAATATACTTAAATGAAGATTAATGACTAGCCATTGCTGAAACCCTTTGGGAATTATTTGAAGAGTTACATGCACAGAGAGCATGCTCATTTATTATTTGACTCACAAATAGCTTAGCTAAAAAGAAACATATTATCTTCACATCAGTCTTACAGATTAGTGGATAATGTTATATACAGTGGAAATGAGACCAACCCAACTTGGAGGCTTTCCAAATGTTATGTTAGAATGTTTTATACCAATTATGAACACAAATTATTCAATGAAAAGAAATTTAAGAAAGTTGGATTGCTTAGGGGTCTTTTTGCCAAGTACTTGCTCAGAAAGAGATGAGAAGAAGGGAGTTTGTGGAGGCTACTATAGGGTCTGAAACCTTGGAGAATGAAAATAATAGATAAAAAACATTTTTAAGGAAGATTTGGTTTTGTTTTTTTATAACCGTGTCATTTCCTTTCTCCCTAAGAGAGTCTCCACAAGTATACATTATTCTTTACTGGGGCAAATATGCTTACTTCTGTATTGATTAAAAATGTATTCTTTAGGGCCAGGTGTGGTGGCTCTGCCTGTGATCCTAGCACTCTGAGAGGCCAAGGCAGGAGGATCTCTTGAGCTGAGGAGTTTGAGATCAGCTTGGGCAAGACTGAGACCCGGTCACTACCAAAAATAGAAAAATTGGCTGGGTGTTGCATTGAGCATCTGAAATCCCAGCTAATAGAGAAGCTGAAGTAGGAGGATTGCTTACGCCCAGGAGTTTGAGGTTGCTGTGAGTTAGGCTGAGAGCATGGCACTCTAGCCAAGGCAACAGAGTGAGATTCGGCCTCCAAAAACAAACAAACGTATTTTCTCCCCTTGAAATCCTGCAGCTGGGTTATTTGGGCATCGGATGGTAAAGCCTTTATGATGAGCTATTTCTCCTTTCTGCTTTGAAGGAGTACGAATGCTGGATGGAGATGTCACAGACATGGTTGAAGCGAAATCAGTGAGCTTCAACCCCCAGCACGTGCACATATACAGCGCCAGCTGGGGCCCAGATGACGACGGCAAAACTGTGGACGGACCAGCCCCTCTCACGCGGCAAGCCTTTGAAAACGGTGTTAGAATGGTAGGTTTCAGGAGCACTTGGGCTCTGCTGTGTTGATGGGTGATGATTCTTAGTGTAAGAATCTGTGGGTTTCCAGTCCTTCCATCTAGGGGAGTGGATGGAGCTCTCAGGCTGAGCCAGCCGCAGGCTAATGGGAAGAAGTGTTAACATTTGCAATCGTGAGTTACTCCTCTTCTGCCAATGAGCTAAGAGCTAGCCAGCTTCTTCTGAAGAGAAGGTGTACTATGTATTGAGATGATTAATTCAAAGGAAATGTATTAATTAGTATGTTAATCTTGCATTCAAAGAAGTAAATTTTTGGAACTTGGAGATGTGGTGGAGATAATCTGTTCTGTCCAGGTGATGGTCTTCTGGGCCTCTCCCTTGCACAGTCCCTCCCTAGTCTTACGTCTGTCCCGGGACAGTGTTTTTATACTGGCTCCCAATCTCTCTTACCAGATAACTTAATCCATCATTATCTTCCTTGCACTAAAAATATCACTGACCACTCTCCCCCCCAAACTAACTGCGTAACCTGGTGTAATCAAATGTCTGTTTCAAATTACAAATCTTAAGAAATCCTGTCTTATTGAAGTTAAATAAAAAACCAAGTGTTAATTTTTATAGCCATAAAAAGAAGGAGACCTCCACCAAAGCAACATAACAATGGACTTTGGGTAATTTAGAGCATACCTTCAATCATGTTCATTTAAGGCCATCATTTATCTCACCCTAACCGCACTCAGGACACACTGCTTTCCTTCCACCGTAGCACCATGCCCCACCCCAAGCCCTCACATTATTGACCAAATTCTGTTTGACCTTCAAACCTCAGCTAAAAGTTGACTTCTTCCCAAGAAGCCTTCTCCCTGCTCTAATAGAATTAACCATAGTCAGTCTCTACTTACGCTTTATATTCTTACTGGTATTACATAGAGTCAAGCAGGTTGTGCCTTATAATAGAGTCATGTCTGGGTACATCTTTCTCATTAAATTATACCTGCACCTGTGCTCCATACGTCTTCATGGACTCTGTAAAACCTCATCAGTGCATTGAATTCTAGTGAGGACTCAATAAAAGTTCGTTGGGTCAAATTTTATTTACTTCAATGATGCTGACCACAGGATTTTTACATAAATTCAGCCCAAATTTGAAACAGTAGAATGCATTTGGTTGGTTGATGTAACATTGCAGCTGGAGTAAAAGTGAAGATGACCCTCCCATATCTTTGTGGGATTGGTGTTAGGGTTTTAATGGAAGAATGAGCTATTCTAAGCCATCTCCTGGTTATTCTGAAATAGACTGGAGGGAAAATTACATACCTGTTTTGCAGACACTTTCTAACTAAATGAATTCAGGTTTGATTAAGAGATTCACTTTTCTAACTCTGTCAATTTTCAGCTATATTAGTGCCCATTTAAGCCATAGAATGATGTTTTAACTCATTGCCTAGAAGTTTCCTTTTCAAGGTACCTTAACACCAAATGAATGCACACCATGTAATCTGGTGATTTTACATCAGACTGTAGACTGTAAATGACTACTTTCTCTCTCTATGCTATCAATAGAACAGTTATTCAAATTAAGTAAATAAATTCATATTTAATCTTCAAATTTTGTGTATATGGCTGTTATAAGAGCAATGTGGAACTGCTCATTAATATGAAAATATTTTGATAATGCACATAGCTTCATTACTGTGCATGTACATATGTATAAAGCCTCATATCCATAGCTGATTGACCAACAGACTAACAAGCTCATCACTGAATCAGATGAGGTATGAAAAAATGATTTTCAAATTTATTTTTGCTGGGGGAATCTTTTGTTCAATGGAAAACTTAACCAGAAGCTTAGTGTGTGAAACAAAGAAAAAAATGTGGTGCTTTGGTTGAAAAAAGAGTAAAAAAGAGTTAAGGTTAGAACACAACAATCTGGGGAAACTACCTAAACACATAGGGAGATTATATTTAGAAATAAGTAATTTGGAAAAAATTTATTCTATAATCATTATTAATTACAAAAGTCAGCTATGCTTTTTATAGCAGATCATATACAAAAATGTATAAAAATGAAATTAATAGTAGATTTCTTCACCCAACTAGGTAATCATTGTTAAGAATATAGAACACATCTTTCCATATTCTTATGGACATAAACATGATTTAAAAAAAAAACCCTGTACATTTCTGTATTCACCAAACAGTCTGCCGTGAGTTTCCTTCCAGGGCAAACCATAAGACAGAACTCATTTGGTCTATTAGTTTCAAAATGTTTGGAGTATAGAGACAGAGTTTTTTCCAAGATTCCACTGAAGATTTTTCAGGGTTTTAGCCTGTATAAAAAAAAGGAGTTCAGTTTTAAAACAAACCATTTAGAGTTGAGTTAGTAACAAAAGAAATAATTTCTAAAAAGAATAAATTATTTCCTGGCTTCTAGCATTGTACATCTAAATATAGTAAAACAGTGATGGCCCCTTTTAATGTGATCAGGGCAATGGGATAGCCTTTTCAGGGATTTAATACAGACAGGCTTTCGGGGTGGTCTAGGCTGTGTCCAATGTCCATCATTTAATTCTGTCTGAGCTTACATAGTCTAGGTACCTCTCTGTTCCATTTTCTCATCTATGGTAGGGTGATGGTAGTACTCACAGAGATTAAATGAGCTGATAATGCATGTCAAGTAATTGGCATTATACCTGAAATATAATAAATGCACTTCATTTCTTTCAGGGAAAAGATCATCTCCTTCCAAAGAACTGTTTATATTTGTCCTTAGCCCCTCAACCTTCTTTCCTATACCATTTCCAAACTTCAGAATTCTAGATGATTCCATGGAGCTACCTGTTGGGATAGATTAAATAGCGTATGGTTCAAGTCAACACAGACGTCCCGAGTTCTGTAGTGTCATTTATTTTGTTCTTTCTATGTCTGTACATGCTTTCAATTTCATTTGCCCCTAAAAGCTCGTCTTCAATTTCAGTGAGATAACCTCTGGATATATAAATTCATTCCAGTTATCTGTGTTTGTAGTTCTGAATTTAGTTTATATTTTCCCAAAGGATGTTTTTCTAAATATCTATGAATATATAATTTAATATTTTTAAGCTGTATATGAGATAATCTTATCCAGGAAAACAAAACTTTTTACTAATTTCTGTGTTACCAGGTATCCAGTGAGAGAGCAAATGTGATAATCTTTGAGATTATTCTGATTTATATTTTTACATAATACATATTGTTAAATATATAGAAAATAATCAGATAAAAACTTTATACAAAGTTAGATTACAGAGTACAATAAAGAAATACATGATTTATTAGCTGAATGATTTAAGGAATAAAAAAATGATGAGATAATTTCCTTCAGTCAACTAATGAAACTCTATGTAGCAAGTGTAGGAATTTGAATTTATCTATCCTATTAAATTTAGTGAGCCCTTACTTTCTATACACTGCAGATAAAGAGGTAGAAAAGGCATTTAAATTTTTTTGTGTAATATATAAAAGTCTCTATATTCTAGCAACAAGTCTTAGAAGACAAATAAGCCAAGAAATATTCAAGTCTAGGTCAGCAGGCTGGGCATGGTGGCTCATTCCTGTAACCCTAGCTCTCTGGGAAGCCAAGGCGAGTGGATTGCTTGAGCTCATGAGTTCGAGACCACCCTGAGCAAGAGTGAAACCTTGTCTCTACTAAAAATGAAAAAATGAGGCAAGAGGATCACTTGAGCCCAAGAGTTTGAGGTTGCTGTGAGCTATGATGCCGTGGCACTCTACCAAGGGTAATAAAATGAGACTGTGTCTCAAAAAACAAACAAACAAAAAGACTGTTTCAGCAGAGGGTAAAAGTAATGAATGAAGTTAAAATGATGGTCCTCTTCGAGGAGGTAATACCTGAACAGAGACATAAATGATAACAAGCCAGGAATGAGAAGAGTGTGTGTGTGTGTGTGTGTGTGTGTGTATGTGTGTGTGTGATGTTCTATGCAGAAGGAACCCCAAGTGGGAAATATTTTGGTATATTCTCAGAACAGAATGCTAGCTTGGGCATTAGAAACAGTGGCAACAGAGAGAGCAGAAGGAGATGGGTTGGAAGGGCAGGCAGAGGCCAGCCAGAATGATTTTCTAAATGATGAAGAGTATTTGCATCTTATTCTGTGACTGGAAGCCCCTGTAAGTTTAAACAGATCACTGGAATGTAGGCTGTTGGGGTGAGGGATGAGCAGGCAAGTGTGGAAGATTGAAGGGGTCCAGGGGTAAGTAGGACCAAGGTGGCAGCAGCATCAAGACCCCCAAAGAGATCAAGCAGCAGTAGAGAGAAGTGCAAATATGAAGCAAGATTTTCACAGCAGAAATAAATACATTTTGTTCAGGGAGTCCAAGTATTGATTGCACCCATTCCTTCTGCTTGCCAATCAAAAAATGTAGCAAATATTGAATTTCAAAATGCTCCCTTATTTGCTTACTATAAGATAAGCATTTGGCTCAATAGAATGTAACACTGTTTCCAAAGACTTTAACAAAATCATAATTGATTCAATTTATAGCCCTGTTAGAATTAATGTGCCAAAATTGCATTAGAGAAACTATGTTAAACAAACCATGTCACAGTTGACAACTTGCTCTTTCTCCTAAGGAATGCATTTTATTGGATGCTAAGGAGGCATAAAATTAAATGTAAGAATTAGAATTATATAATATGTGCTGACTACAATTAGTAATAATAATAATCACAGCAGCATGAACAACATTTAACATTTCAGCTTATTATACTGTAGTCACTCTTAAGCCCTAACATAGATAATAACTTTTCATCTTCGTAATAGTGTCATGAGACAGGTAGTGTTCACCCCAGTTTTATAGAGAGGAAAAGGAGAAATTCAGCACAGCAAAGGAAGTCAGGACATGGGCCTCGAGGAAATCTAGTGAATTCTGTTAGATATCATTTCTATCCTACTTAGTACATTTAACCTTCTCCCTTTATCTGTGGCCACATATTCTAACTTTCCCCCTGTTGCTATTGTAATTAATTCTTTGTCTCCTGCTTCTCCATTTGTTCACCAGGCCCCACCCCTTCTGATCCTATCAAAGACCTATCTCAAGCCATTCTTTTTTCTTTCAATATCAAAATGTCTCTCTCAACTCTATTGTTCCCATCAACATGTATTCATACTGTTAATTCTGCTATCTTAAAGAATGAGAGGAGACACTCTTTTGTTTTATCTCTTTCTAATACTGCCTCATTTTTCTTTTTCCCTTTAGAATGAAATTCTCTGAAACCATTATTCATCCTTGCC
Organism: Perodicticus potto; assembly: GCA_963574655.1. NCBI lineage: Eukaryota > Metazoa > Chordata > Mammalia > Primates > Lorisidae > Perodicticus > Perodicticus potto. The sequence goes on from CAUYRH010077873.1 coordinate 16,490, forward strand.
CTCTATCAGCTCTTTCCCATTATCTCTTGAAGCCACTGCTTCCAGACTCCACCTCAGCAATCCACTGAAGCCGCTGTCATCAAGGTCACAGAGACCTTCCTGCGTAAAATGCTTCTGAGCTCTCATCTAACTTGTCCTCACGGGGAGTCCTGCCCGGTTCTTCCTAAGCACAGTATAACACAAGTACACGCCAACCTTCTAGAACACCTTCTTTGCAATATTAGCCCTCCTTCTTTTATTCTACTTACTTATTTTATTGGTATCTCCCATAAACACCCAGAGTTGAACTGTTTGTTCTGCTGTGCCCCAAGTACCAAAAACAGTATCTGATACTCAGCAGGTATTCAGTGAAGAATGAATGAATGAATGAATGAATGACTTGCATGGCACCTTGCTGCATACTTGCATTGTTTTTGCTTAGCATTCTGGAAATAAGTTATAAACATACATTTTATAGTATGGTGGTTAAAGTGCCCAGACTCTGGACTTAGGCTCTCTGGTTGAAAATGTGGGTTCTAGTACTTTTTAAAAACCTTGTTCAAGTTAATTAGCCTCGCTGATGATTAGTTTGTTTCTCTATAAAATGGAGCTAAATGCTAGTGATTACTTTATAGGAGTGTCATAAGGATTATATGATTAATGCCTATAAAATATTCAGTAGAGTTCCTGAAACAATGTAAATTCTATAATGATGTTATGAATCTTAATCATTATCACCACTGAAAACGGGCACAGGTAATAAAAACAAAATACTGATTAATCATGTTAAATACATAAAAGTCTTGATTGTTCTAAATCTCTGGGTTTAATCAATTTCATATTTGCTGAATGATTTTATGGAAGGTAATTATATAATTTTGAGATTGTTATTAGGAAATGGCTTTTATAAGTGGTAGAAAATATCTAAGAGAATATTTTCTAAAGCACTTTCCATCATTCACTAATTTAATGAAGTACTGAACAAAAGAGGTTGGAGATAGGGGGGATTTGCCATCATTGACACTTCAGAAACACTTTGAAAAGTAAAGGCTCTCAGAAGTCCTGCATTTAACTTACAAGGGTCTCAGCTTTAGTCACATAAAAGCTTTTGTTTTTTATGAACTTTCGAGTTGCTTTTAAATTTAATTTCATTTTACAAGCTGGAAGTATTTTATGAAAATTCATCTAAACTCATTGGACCTTTGGAGCCAGAATGTTCGAATTTTAGTGGTTAAGTCAATTTTTATCAACATTTATGTCTTACTTTTCTTATTGAGGGCACCACCATTCACCCAGTCTCCCTTTCTAAAACCTGAGGTTTTTTTCCTTTCCTTATCACAATCATCTAATAAGTCTCGCCTGTACTATTTCCTAGAAGTCCACAGAGTCTGCCTTCTTTTCCTCACAATTAGAACAGACATCTGTCATACAGACGTCTGCTGTAATAGCGTACTTCCAAAACTTTCCAGCTTAAGCTTCAACTTTTAATTCTTCATGAGCCCTGTAGTCAAAGAAGTATTTTTATGTGCAAATCTTGCCATTTTTTTTTTCTTTTTAAAACTCATCACTCACTACTCCCCCTGCTTGACTAAAAGCATTTTAGGCTTCTTAGCAGAACAAACAATTTTTTCAGGGATCTCACAATTGAAATTCGACATGCCATCTTAGGAAAAGACAATTTAAAGATTTGTCTCATACAAACTGACATGGTTCTATTTACCATGGTGAGCCTTTGGCCTGGCTCCTTGGTGTGGCTGGCAAAGAGTTTCCTCAGGGGACATTCTTGGCTTATCTTCCCAGTAAATCCCAAATAGGAAAATGATTTTATAAAATAAGAAAGTCAGTTGGCATTGTTTTCAATATAGCTGACCCCAGGTTTGTTGTCAAAATAAGAAGCTAAGAGCCTAAAGTTTTCTTTGACAGGTTTGTTATTCATTCATTTATTCCTGATTGCATGCAGAGGATACTTACTGGGTGGGGGCTGTGATATTCTAGGCACTTTGCTAAGTGGTGGGAAAGATGAATAACACTCAGCCCTTGTTTGAGGGGAACTCACTGTATAATGATGAATAAATGTTCTAAGTAAAATGCAAGCAAACTCCCAAAGTCCCTTCAGTTTACAGAATCTGGTAAGCGAGGGCAGAATCAGCAGCACATGATAACATTTACTGTAGTGCAGTCTAGTCGCCTTGGAGTCATCTTCTTTGCCCCATTTGGACTATTACACTTTAATGAGAGCTGGTGCAATTGACATTCATCAGCAGGTGTCTAATGCATGGGCAGCATTTCACAAGTTCCTGACAGTGTGTTTAATCACATTCTTTAGAAAAACAATAAAAAACTTGAAATTGAATCTTGTCTATAATCAGAAAGACCTATATAAATTAAAGGTTATCAGTACTTTCTCGATTATTTTACTCAAGAAATGTTTATGTACCCACTATGTACCAAGCATAGTGGTTGGCATTTTCCATAGTCTCTTTCTTCTGGAGAAATTATGCAGTTCATTATAGATATTTTAGGGGTACAGCTCCTAAAGTTTGCTTTGTCATTTTATCTACAAGTGTACTTTCAAGTTCAGGTGGGGTTTTTTGTTTGTTTCTTCAGCTTTTGAAATACCAACTAAAGCATAAATTTACAACAGAAGAGAGTCACTATCAAGGACAGTCAAGAAGAGGGCAATGAAATCAACCTCATTGGCCCTCAGTCCCCCTGCTGGAACATTAGCCCATTGGACATTAGCCCATTCTCATGCTGTTGTATTCAGGAGTCCAGATGGAAACCAAGACAGCTGATGGACATTTATTGGCATATGTCTGACTGTCGAGTCTCTTACAAAGACTCCGATTACTGTTTTCCCTTCTCATCCACAATTGCCTTTTTAATTCACCAGATTTTGGCACTGAATATTTAAAGTAGTGTCTGAAAGCACAAGGTTGCTTACACCCCTACGTTGCTCTTATATATATACACATGTGCACACACATATTCTCCACCCTTAAATGAAAGACATATGTTTACCAGGAGGGGAGTGAAGAGGTATAATGAACTTATATAATAAAATCAGTAATAATAATCATAACAAAATTAGCACATACCACCCAAGAGGGATATGTTTTTATCAGATAAGCATCCAGCTGTAACAGGATTGGTACCAGTTTGCATTTTAATAAATGGCAGATTGCTATTAAATTAGTTGGCAAATGTTATCAAACTTTGGGATGGTATACGGTTAGGCAAAGATAGAAAAGGGAGCTTATTTGAAAATTGGTTCCACTTAATGAAAATTGACTGTAACTGGGGTTTACTTTAAAAATCCTCCCTCCAGATTTAATTATATCCTGGTAAAACTCTGTGTATTTAGAACATTAACAAAGCTAAGAAGTGGCTTGCCAAGTGTACCTGGTATAATATCGTTTAGAAAATAAGAAAGTGCCTGTTTGGTAAAAATTTATGTGGTTTCACATTATACAATTATCACAAAGTTATCTGAATCCCAAGTATCAAATTTACATTACTTTTATTAATGTGAATTTTGGAGCATTTTTGTGGAGAGGAGCAGAAATCTATTCTAGCCTTGTATAGGTGCAACTTTCAAAGAGCTATTGTGACTTTGTTTTCAGTTTTAGCTTAGAGATTCCTTCCTAACTCTATGCATAGTTAAACTTTTGCAGATCCCATTCTAAATCTCTCTGTTGGACTCTTCTACTCCGGGGTTAACCAGATATCAATTAACAGTCTCTTTTTTTCCTTTGGGTTTGTTTTGCTGTCTTTATAGTGACTACTGGGGTGTCCAGGGAGGAAGTGAATTTCTTCTCATAGGAGTGTTCTAGGATAGGCTGAGTGGTCCTTGCTAAGGGAAGAGTCAAAATCATATAGGGTTTCAATGGGGTCAAGAAAAGGCAGCACCTGTGGCTCGAAGGAGTAAGGTGCCGGCTGCATATGCTGAAGATGGTGGGTTCAAACCCAGCCCCGGCCAAAAACCACAAAAAAAAAAAAAAAATGTTCATACCAGTCCTGAGTTGCTGTGATTCTAACCATAGATTTGAAAGAGAAGGAGAACAGACAAATCAATTAAAAAAAAAAAAAAAACAACCACTGCATATGTAATCAACAAGGATCAGTTGAGCCTGGTTGATAAATGTCCCATGATTTGAAAGTGAGCAAGTAGGGAGAGAGGAGGAAGATGGGGATCACGGTGTAGGGCACACCTCTTGGGGGCAGGACACAGCTATCAAAGGGACTTTATCTAACAAATGCAATCAATGTAATGATTCTTCTTTGTATCCTCAATGAATCCCAAACAATAAAAATAAATTTTTTTAAAAAGCACATATGGCTTGTACAGCAGATTTTTTCTCACTAAACTTGAGCCTATATTCCTCATTTCGTGTTTGATAAATACAATCAAACCTAATATTCAAGTTGTAGACACCGTTATGATCCTAACTCTGACAGCCGATTGAATTAGGCATTGGGGTGCTCCTCACAGGTCCCCCACTTTACTGATTTGTAAACTAAGTCTTGGCAAAGTTAGGTAGCCTGGCCAGTAAGAAACACGACCGTGGTGCTCTCCACCACCAAGTTCTGTGTGAAATCTGCTCCTGTCTCGTGAGTCACGTGGGCCCATCCATGCTCACTCGGCTTTCAGTCAACAGTAGCTGAATTGTGTTCACAAAAGTGAATGCTGGGACAAAGATCTCTCTTTTCTCTGAATTCCCAGAGAACTTATTATCCAGGCGACTGATTTGGCACATCTTGAACTTCGCTATACTGTCTGTTCTCTTTCTCCTCATCCTTGGATAAGCCGCAGGATGGTGCAGAGAGTACAGCCTTGCTCAGTTTGGTTACTCTCTAGCTATTTGACCTGAGACAAGTTACCAGAGCTTCTATTTCCCTGAGAAAAGGCTGCGATAAAACTTGCTTTGTGAAGGCTGAATGAGACTGCACATGGGCAGCCCAGCGTTTGGGCTTCTCCTTAATGGAAGGCCCATGCTGGGTGCATCTCTAAGGACCCTGGAATAGTCACCACAGAGTCTTATGAGGATTATGGGACTAATGCCAGATGTAATTTTTTTTCACGTAGAATTTGTTTTCATTTAAGACCAGATTGTGTTTATGGGTAAGAATGGAGAGGACTGATTTTCTCTGTTTCAGAAATGTCAGGAGCTACTCCATGTAAGGTCAAGGTTACTGCTGCAAGCAGTAGAAGTGCATGACACCATTCAAGCCCCATGCTGGGCTTGAGAGAGGGGCTTGAGCTGGCAGTTGGAACCGGTTCACAGGGAGGAATTTTGTATTCTGGAGCTGACTTGAGAAGAGTATGAGCTTTTCATTATTGCTGGAATATCCCTCTGTCCTTCTTTCCAAGTGCCTTTCTAAACATTTACAGTGAATTCCTTTCATACCCCTGTTGATAATAAATGCTTTTATTCTCTGTGAAAAGAATCCTACAAATTTTACCCCTTCAACATACATTTCAAGGTGATGCATACTTCTGAGACTTTCAACATTGTTAATTAATGTTAATACTGGAAGCGTCCATCTCAGTTTCATAAACCTGGCTGTCCAGAAAGTCTGAGCATGATTTTGCCTTTGCTCTGGGATGATCCAAGATCTAGAAACTTTTGGCAGGTGTGAGAATGCCTTTTCTTTTCCAAAAACTGAGACTGCTGGGATGGTGGGTGTACCCAGAACAGCTGTGTTGGTGCTGTGCATTATGGATTGTGATTCTTTCAGAGAGCATATGAGATGCATGTTTACTTTTTCAGCTGCTTGGAATGAAGAATTGAGAAGCCTAGTCTGCATGCTCCTCCTTCCTTTAGCCAGCGTTAGCAGTTCCCACGCTGTGGGAAAACAGCCTGTGCGGGGCTCAAAGCAAGGAAGACTGTGGGAATGGCCATAAGTAAATAACAACCTGAGGCTTCTGTGAGTCAGATGAGGTCTGAGAGAAGACTGGGGATTGAACAATATGAATTGACCATCGATAGACTGTGAAAAGCAGATAATTGTTGATTTGGCAGATGAAATAAGGCAGAAGGGGAGGTTGTTATTGGGCTTTTAAATTTTCTCTAATCCACCGTCGTCCAATGTGTTTTCCTAAACCATATCGTTCAGTATTTTTAGAAACACCCAGTGTCACTACCGGTCAGTGGAGAAGAGCATCGGACAAAAGCAAAACTGGATCTGTGGCAGTCTCATCCCTGCCTCTAGTCAGCTCTGCTATCATTCCATTTCCTTAGTTTCCTTGTAGAAAAAATTTAACATTTAACCCAATGAACTTCTGATGTGTCCAGCTTGACATACTGTCCCTAATACATTATTCACCTCCAAATTTTTATTATTTGAAGTTCCTGAATATACAGAACAGCTAAAGATTAATTGAAATAGAAATTTTTTGCTTGAAAACATGTTTTTTCTATTAGTAAACACACTTAGTTTTTATTTCTTCATAGATATTCTCCTATCCATAAAATACTGATTTTCTTCTGGAAATATTATAAAGATAAACAAAGGAATATAAGAACTCTACAGTGCTGTGATAACTGTTGTCAGGAGCCAAGGGTCACACTCGTACGCTTTTGTGATGAGTTAAGAAGCTCTGTTAAGTGTGTGAGCCCCAGTGTTGACCTTTCTGAAGAAAGGGCATCTCTGATAATGAGATTGATTCTGTTAAGCCTGTAGTGAGTTGATGTTCTACTGAATTTATATTCTAGCAGGTAATGATGAATAAATAGCTTGATTTTTTTTCTTTCTATTTACACAATAAACATAAAAGTAGCTAATTATCAGGAACCTGAATATACGGGAGTTGTGTATTTGCAGCCATGATTCATTATTCCAAGTACTAGCCTTTGACTACTTTACTCACCATCTCCAAGTGTTTAGAAAACTGACCTAAAGTCACCGCTGGGCTCCCTAGATTGAATGCAATGTGCTGTCCATTTGTGGACTAGACCATGAACAATATTGTGAAAAGACCTCAAGGTAGGTTATAAATGGCATTTCAAATTTTGTCATTTTACCAGAATGCTCGCAGCAGTTGTCACCAACAGCTATCCCCATAATCATTATTAGGCTCTCTGTTCTTTTAAAAGTGAAGTCAACTGCATCTGGTGTGCTCAGGAAGCATGTCAAATCGATTTTCATTTGTGAATGGTAAAATTAATATGGTTGCTAATAACTGCATCTAATATTTCCAGTGTGTTATTAAAAAGTAAAAGGAACATAAAAAAAATCAATTCATATACTTGGCCTAGTGGCCTGTCGTGTACATAGGAAATTAGAATACAGAGCACCCAGTGTGGAGCTGAGAAGATGGATGAGATTGAGATAGGGAGCATGGCAGTGATGAAGTCAGGTCACATGAGAAATGCTAGGAAGACAGAAATGCAGAGAAGTAGGTAACTATTCATAAAAACCTTCTTTGTTCCATGTTCCCCCTGGAGAAGTAGAAAATAACTGCATTGGTATTTTCCATCTTTCTCATTAAATATCCTTTACCAGGATGGGAATGGAGAAGACACTCCCCTACAGTATGTTTTGGAAGTCAGTTTGTGGAGGGTTAGACAGTTCTTCGAACTTGGGCCTGCATGGGCAGCTCTGTCTGCTAATAGTCTGAAGCAGATGGGTAAAGATTAAGACCAGTAGGAGGAGAAAGAATGGGGCTAAGGGAGGCCCTGGTGAGCAGGAGTTGATAGAGGACACTCATTTGATTGTTGGAGAGCTGTTGCAATCATCTTTGGGGAGCTGTTGATTGCCATTGGTAAGCGTATTCAATCCAAGAATTTATATTTGGAAACAAGTGGAATGACTGAACTATTTGCTACACTCGAGTCACCAAGTAAATAAACCATAATTAATGACAGCTTGGTTTCAAAATACAGTAAGCAGTTCCTCCATTTATCTTAGTTATTCTGAGAGCAGAACAGGGAAATATTCTGAAAGCAGAAACAGAATCATGAGAAACCTGTATACTCTTTACATTAGACAAAACATCTCATGTCTGTCTCATTTGAGTCCTTTGGGATTTTTGCAGGGGACGGCACACTTTATTCCCTGGGTCTAATTCAGTTTTGTGTAATTAATTTCCCTCCCCTCGGCCACATCTTACTCAAGTGAAATGATTAATGAAACAAGTCTCAGACTTTAGTAAGCTCATCCCAAAGATGTCCTATTGCATCTATACTGTGATGACATTTTCTGAGTGCAGAGAAAGCTTTCTCCGGCCAACCTGTACCAGTTTAAGTCTCCAAGGCCCTGGCAGTGGTGTGGCCATCTGCTCCCGATTTGTTTTCAATTATCAACTATATTTCTATTTCAGTCGCTTTTCAGGTCACCTTTATGCTTCACGTGAATCACTTATCTTGTTGATAATAATGATTCAAAAGTTATTAAAATTGCTTAAAGAAGCAATGCATTTTTAGCATTTTGAAACAAATGGTTTGTGTGAGTGCACAAAAAAACAATAATTAAAAAACAATTATTTTTCAAGGTCCTTTTATATTGTTTTGTTTTTGTTTGGGGGCTGTTGTGCTTTCTTTTTGCCTTTACGTTATGTTTCTACACCGGATCTGTTTTCTGTTTTTGTTTGTTTGTTTTTTCAATGATTCCTCCTCTGTGAAGGAATAAGATTTATTTTGGAAACACTCATCAGAATGTCCTTGAGGTATAAAAAGATGAAGAGTTCACTCTCCATATCTCAGCGACTCAGTCATTATGAGTAGGAATCTTTGTCTCTCCCCAGTCAGTCCCCCTGATCCCTGAGAGCCCTAAGAGGTTGCAGAGAGGACTGTGCTCTCCTCAGTGAGAGGTTGGGAGAGGAATGGCAAGGGGCTTTGCTAAGTTGGATATTGAGGCTGTGCTTAGAAGACATTACCGATAAATGAAAGTTGCTTAATAGTAGAACCTCCATAGTTGACCCATCCCTACATTGACCACCTCCTTCAGGTGACCTAATTTTCATAGACCAGACGTGCACCACATGTAGGGGTCAGTACAGTAGACCTAGTTCCTTGTGTTGACCACCTCCTTGTGTCAACCAGTTCATTACAGTCCCTTGGGTGGTCAACTTCCGGAGGCTCTACTGTAGTTTTATTGCGCTTCTCTGCATGTTGACATACAGAGATTCGTGTGTTCTGATCAGATCTGAGGTTTCTCCCTCTTGTCTCCACCATGTCTATTCCTATTATCCTGGACATATTACTTAATGTTTCTCAGTTTTCTAATCTGTAAAAATCCATGTCATACCACCCATCTTGCTGGTGTTGCTCTAAATTTTGCTCTAAATTAACTGATAAACCAAAATGTCCAGCACGGTACCTAGGTGTATATTAATATATGTTATTGTCTTTCTTCCTCCTGATAGTACAAGAAACTTCTCGTTTATTCGTGGCCCTTTAAAAATACTTTCTTAGAAATGTAGGAGAACAATGTCATGATAAAATACCAAATAAAATCTAACTGCCCAGGTTAAAAAAATAATCACACCACTTTAAAGAAAGAAATTTCATTTCATCATACTCTACAGCTCTCAAAGGCTAGCTCGGGTTGTTTGATTTAATTGGTAATCCGGCATAAAGTGGCCCTTTCTAACTTCTTGAGCCACAGGCAAGTCCACTTGCTTTCTTCCCTTTAATACTAATGCTTGCAGGGTAATATAAATTGATCTTTGTAGAGCGTACATACGAAGAAAATACATACACATTTAGGTGTACAAAGAGTATTTACAGTTGAGTCAAATGGATCCTGGCTGGATTTTGGAATATAGTTTTCCTTAAATTTACTAACTTTTAACTGAGCACTCAGTTTAGCTGAAGGGACTTTTTTGCCATACGAAATCATATTTAAATAACCAATGGCAGTCACAATATTCACCAATCTAAAGAATGTCATTATTTCCTACTTTTCGTACAAACGTTTGCCTCAAGAGTCTTTTCTCTTTATAGTACCCGGCCCAGCTTCTCAACTGCCTGCACCCCACCCCCATTAACATTTAATTCTTCAATTTCTTTGTATTTTGGAGAAATGTCCCTATTTTCGCCCCACATATGTTTTGTTTTCTGGATGTTTCACAGTAATGAAAACCTGCTATGCATCTGTAGCAAATAAATCTTTGAATTGCTAATTGTTTCAGATTAACCCCATCGATCTTTAGCAGCTGTCTGTGTGGCACTCTCAGCCCACAACTTCAGTCTGTTTATTCCTGGAACTTTAATCATGAACCATACACACAAGCATAAAGGTCAGTCCGCCTCTCGGATGGAGTGGTGGCAGCCTCCGTGCTTTCTGTGGCGGAAAACACAGAATCCAGTGGGGGGCAGGCTGTGCTTATCCCCTCCCCCTGTGTTAGGTAGCTGGGGCTGCCGTAACAAAATGCCACAGGCTTAAACAACCGAATTTATTTTCTTGAAGTTCTAGAGGCCGGGAGGCTGGAAATTTTAGAACAGGATGCCAGCAGAGCTGGATGCTAGTGAAAGCTCTGCCCAGCGTGCAGTCGCCACCTTACCGTGTCCTTGTGTGGACGTCCCTCTGCCCACACACAGGAAAGAGAGCACTCGTCTGTTCTGCTTTTCCTGTGGACACCAGTGCTATCGGACCATAGCTTCATCTGACCTTAATTACCTCCTTAAAAACCCTGTCTCCAAATACGGTCGCATTGGGTTTTAGGGCTTCAGTCTGTGAACTGGGGGGGACACAACTCAGTCCTTAGCACACTCTGAGGACTATTCTGAAAGTGTCTCCTATTTAAGATCCTCTCTCCTGAGCTCTGTGCACAGGGACACTGATCTCTACGCCCTGTGTCTCCCATGTCCACTGGCTTCTGGTGGGGTTTGACCAGTGGGGTCCACTGGCAAGAAGTAGGATTGTGGGAGGAAGGAATTGGGGGCTCGGTTTGCGTGCACCTGCAACCCTCTCTGCGTGGCCGTGTGAATTAGTGTATCCCTTGCCTAAGTTGTGTTTTCCTGTTTGCCCATGTGTCTCAGCTCCAGTAATTCCCATCTCCCCATGCCACTTCAGCCCCGAGAGTGGTTATTGACCCCACACTGACCGTTGGGGTTTCTCTTCCCCATGCTCAGTAAAAGAATTCCCTCGAATCGTCTGTTTAATACAAAGATGTTGCCCTTGTCTTGAAGGGATATCATCGGGGAGTAGCAACGTCTGCTATTCTCTTAACCCCTGGCTCTCCCAACACAGTAGAGGCCCAAAGGACCCCTGGGCAGTGGCATTGTCCTCCTAGTGGTGCCATCTGTGGGTGCTGGTAGAAAAGAATGACTTGTGTTCATACTTCTTGGGGGAAGCCCCTCTCTGTTTGTAATTTCCAGGCAAATCTGGGGTCAGAACATACAGCCCACCCCATGAGGACACTCAGGACTCACCCTTTCTTGATCAGTTCTAATTCTATTACCAAATTTGGAAAGGCCTTGGGGCTGGTCTGCTTTTAGATCCTTATACTAAGTTTCTTTTTTTTTTTTTTTGTAGAGACAGAGTCTCACTATGTCACCCTTGGTAGAGTGCTGTGGCATCACACAGCTCACAGCAACCTCCAACTCCTGGGCTTAGGCAATTCTCTTGCCTCAGTCTCTCGAGTAGCTGGGATAACAGGCGCCCACCACAACACCCGGATATTTTTCTGTTTTGCAGATTGGCCGAGGCCAGGTTTGAACCTGCCACCTTCGGTATATGGGACCGGCACCCTACTTGATGAGCCACAGGAGCTGCCCAGACCTGGTTCAGTTTTTTGTTTTTTGAGACAGGGTGTTGCTCTGGCTCAGGCTGGTCTTGAACAGGAGTTCTCAAGCAATCCTCCCATCTAAGTCTCCCAGAGTGCTAGGATTACAGGTGTGAGCTACTGAGACTAGCCTCTAGAAAAGTTTTATCTTTCCTATTAGTCAAGGTTTTCTAGAGAAAGAGACCCAAGAAGGTGTATGTGTGCATGCATGTGTGTGTGTGTGTGTGGATGTGTCTGTGATATGGGCAGCAAAAGAACTAGAACCAAGGAATAGAAGTTCAAAGGTAACTGACTAAACTAGAAGCATGCAAAATTTTAGAGAACTTGGTTTCACTATCAGTTAGAATCTCCAATTTAATAGGATTACAAAACTGAATATTTTCAGGGATCAAGCAGTGAGTGACTCTTAGGCCTGTAGTTAGGTTGCATGTGTTCATTAAGTTTAACAATGTAAGAGGAACATCCTTGTATATAAGGGACTAAGTAAACTGTAAGCCAAAATTCAAGTTTGAATTTTGGGAGATCTTAACAGTGCCAGCTCCCCTCATTTAACACAAATTTGTGAAGGACTTACTATGTGCCAGGCTCTGTGCTAGCCCTCAGGATTCCAAATTAATAAGATTAGATACGTGACTTTGAAGAGTATTAAATCTATTGATTCTCTAACATTATTACTCTTATTATTAGAGAACCTATATGGATTACTGGTAATACAAAACCAACCAACCAACTAACCAAAGGCAAAAATAAGACACTTTACGATCAAAGAAAAAGTCACATTTAAAAAATGTTACCTAGAAAGAGTGGACATCTTATTTAAATAAAAGAATTATTACTTATGAATTGATTGTGACTCTGCTTTTGCATGTCTGGTTATTTAAAGATCTAGTACTATCATTGCAGAATGCAGTGATTATGTTGCAACTCCCAAGAAAAGGAATGGGTGTCACTACTTGTGTTAATTTCATTTGTAAATAAGGGAGGCAATACTGTTGCCAATGTTGTTTTTGTCTAGGAAGGACAAGAGTTTTTGAGACAGAGCCTCAAGATGTCCCCCTGGATAGAGTGCCATGGCATTACAGCTCATAGCAACCTCCAACTTCTGGGCTTAAGCGAGTCTCCTGCCTCCGCCTCCCAAGTAGCTGGGATTACAAGTGCCCACCACAACGCCCGGCCATTTTTTGGTTTCAGCCATCATTGTTGTTTGGTGGGCCCAGGCTAGATTCGAACCTGCCAGCTCAGGTGTATGTGGCTGGTGCCTTAGCCCGTTGAGCCACAGGCGCTGAGCCAAGACAAGAGTAAACTTTTATTAACTTCCTGTATTAAGGGAGTTCATCGTATATGTGTTAATACCAAATGAACTGCAGTTGGCCAGGTGAGGTGGCTCACTCCTGTAATCCTAGCACTCTGGGAGGCCGAGGTGGGTAGACTGGTTGAGTTCAGAAGTTGGAGGAGACCAGCCTGAGTAAGAGGGAGATCTGTCTCTACTAAAAATAGAAATAGCCATCATGGCAGACACCTGTAGTCCCAGCTACTCAGGAAGCTGAGGCAAGAAAATCACTCAGAGAGGTTGCTGTGAGCTATGACTCACTGGCACTCTACCTAGGGTGACAAAGTGAGACTCTGTCCTCCAAAAACAAACAATTCCCCCCCAGAAAACAAAAAACAAACAAACAACAACAAAAAGAATACAAAAGAAGCAAAAACAAACAAAAAATGAACCTCCTCAACTGCTTATACAGTGGTTCTCAACCTTCCTAATGTCATGATGTATTTTCATTGCTACAAAGGGGTTGTGACCCACAGGTTGAGAACCACTGGCTTATTAGAAAGAGGATAGTGGGGGGAGGGCAAGATGGTGGACTGGAAGCAGCTTCCAACAGAGGCTCCTGTCCAAAAGGAAAGTTAACCTCCAGAAACTGCCAAATTGAACTGAAGACTGGGAGCCCAGGAGGGAGAGAGAGGGGGGGGGAGAGAGAGAGAGGGAGAGAGAGAAGAGAGAGAGAGAGGAAGTGATAACTGCAGTTCACTTCTGAGGCAAGCTGTGACTTCAAGAAATCAAGCTTCAGGCAGAAAAACTGAACTAAAGTTTTCCGCCATTCTGAACTTCCAGGACACCCTTTCCCCCTTATCTGACACACCAGAAGCCTGACATCTGCTGAAAGTGAGGGAGGAGGACTTGAGCAGCGCCCACCCTCCCTATCTGCTGGACCAGGCAGCCTGCCAGGTAAGAGACTCTGGGGCCCCACTGAGCCCCTGCTAGCTCCCAGGCCAGGGACATCACTGGGACCCCTGAGCGGGTCCGATCCGTGCCCCACTGGGGATCAGCCCACCACCTGCAGCAGCCAGGAACTCCGCGAGCCTTGGCCTGCCGCCAGCAGTGGCCAGGAAGTCCGCCAGGTCTCCTGTGCAGTGCCTATTTGTGCCCTACCTGGCCTTGGCTCACAGCCTGCTGGGACCCCGCCTGGCTCTAATCCATGCCCCAGGCCCACAGCCCACAGCAGCCAGGAAATCCACTCCGCCTGGACACCCGTGTGGCCTGATTGGCACTCTGCTGGGCCATGGTCCGCCGCCAGCAGCCTCCAGGAACTCTGCTGGGACTCCCCCCGGGCCTCAGCTCTCAACCCGCCAGGATCCCCTCCTGGCTCCGATCTGTGCCCTGGACTCACTGCCCACAGCAGCCAGTAACTCCACTCAGCTGGGACCCCCACTCAGCCCCCATTGACACCCTGCTGGGCCTTGGCCCACTGCCAGCAGCAGCCAAGAAGTCTGCTGGGAGTCCCCTGCGGTGCTGATCTGTGCTCCTCCTGGACTCAGCCCGCCTGCTGAGACCCTTGGCCTGGCTCCAATCCATGCCCCAGGCCCACTGCCCACAGCAGCCAGGAACTCCACTCCTCCAGGACCCACGTGTGACCCCTATTGGCACCCTGCTGGGCCTTGGCCTGCAGCCAGCAGCGGCCAGGAAGTCCACAGGGACTCCCTTGCAGTGCCCATCTGTTCCCCACCTGGCCTCAGCCTGCCACCTGCCAGGACTCCCGTGTGGCTCTGATCCATGCCCTCCAGGACTTGGCCCTCTGCTTGCAGCAGCTAGGGACTCCACCCGACCTTGGCTGGCCACCTGGCCTGCTGTGGCCAGTGACTCTGCTGGGACCGCCCACACTGGCCAAAGACTCCGCCAGGAACCTGCCAGGCCTCTGCCTGCCTGCCTGGGCCAGGAATTCTGGGAGCCACACAACCTGCCTCTTCCCTTATCCTCTCTGCCTCTGACCTGCCCAGCAGTCTGGTCAGGGACTCAGGAGGCTGCGCAACCCATGCCCTCCCTCCAGAGCCCTCCTCTCAGCCAGAGACTGCTGGAGACACGGGCTCCCTTTGCAAAGGCCACCGGGTGCCCCATCCCATGCCCTGCTGCTTGATCTGGGCGTGCCACAATCCTGAGCCGCTCCCGTAGCCAGAACTCCCTGGGTGGGGCAGTCCCAGAGGAGCTACACAGGGTCATTCCCTACAAAGATCCAGCAACAACAGAGTGATCCTGCCAGGGTCTGATCTGGGAGAGACACCTCCCCAACTCTGAGGACAGTCATAGGCAACAGTGAAAAATAATCATGAGATGGAATCAATAGAAAAACTCTGGCAATATGAAGATCAACTCCCCCAAGGAACGACAAGGTAGATACAGCACAAGATCCCTTGCATAAACAAATGGCTGAGATGTCAGAAATCAAATGCAGAGTCTGGATAGCAAAAAAGATCAGCAGAATAGAGGAAAAGATGGAATTAGAATTTCAAGCAGAAATCCAAAAGATGACCCAAAAGATGTCTCAAGAATTGAATAAATTCAAAGAAAAAATGACCAAAGATTTTGATGCATTGAGACAAGAAGTTGAAGCCCTAAAAGATCTGAGAAATATAATAGAATTCCTCAGTAACAGAATGGAGCAAGCAGAAGAAAGAATTTCTGACATGGAAAACAAAGCTTTTGAACGCTCCCAAACTTCCCAAGAGGAAGAGAAATGGAAGGCAAAAACAGATCATTCTCTCAGATAACTCTGGGACAACTAGAAGAAAACCAATATTTGCCTTATAGGGATACCTGAAAACGATGAAGTGGCATCACAAGGCACAGAGTCTCTTCTTTATGAGATTATGAAAGAGAACTTTCCAGATATACCAAGAGATTCTGAAATTCAGATAGCAGACAGTTTCAGAACCCCAGCATGACTCAACCCAAATAAGTCATCCCCCTAGGACATCATAATTAAGTTCACTAAAGTTAATATGAAGGAGAAAATTCTGAAAGCAGCCAGACGTAAGAAATCCATTACCTACAAGGGGAAGAATATTAGAATAACTGCATATCTCTCTGATCAAACCTTTCAAACTAGAAGAGAATGGTCAATGACTTTTAATCTCCTAAAACAAAAGAATTTTCAACCCAGGATTCTGTACCCAGCTAAACTGAGTTTCATTTATGATGGAGAAATTAAATACTTTAATGACATCCACATGTTGAAGAAATTCCCTATAACTACACCAGCTCTCCAGGATATTCTCAGACCTATCCTCCATAATGACCAGCGTAATCCTCCACCACAAAAGTAAACTCACCCAGAAACTTTTTATCAAATTTCAACTTCCACAGTGATGAAAGGATTAAAAATGTCCACTGGACTTTCTA
>CAUYRH010077874.1:0-48483 GCA_963574655.1 Perodicticus potto
ACTACTAACTGCTGTGTCCTCTTATAGGTGCACTAACCTTGACTACTAACTGCTGTGCCCTCTTATAGGTGCACTAACCTTGACTACTAACTGCTGTGCCCTCTTATAGGTGCACTAACCTTGACTACTAACTGCTGTGCCCTCTTATAGGTGCACTAACCTTGACTACTAACTGTTGTGCCCTCTTATAGGTGCACTAACCTTGACTACTAACTGCTGTGCCGTCTTATATGTACACTCTGTTATGTTACCCAACAAAAAGACTCCAAGAAGCAGGACAAGGTGTTGCATTGTTTTCAGGCTGCTGCTTGGCACGTGAAACAATGTCTGCCCTTCCAGGCTTCCAGGCTTTGTGCTGAAAACTGTAAGATTGGTGTAGTCTCATGATTTCCCCAGCACTGTCTCCCTTGCTGACCACTGTCCTAGGTTGGGGTCTAGGAGAACCTCAACAGGATCTCCCCAGCATTTTCAGGACACAGTGGGCCTCAAGTCATTTACACCTGTCTGACAGCCTACTGAGTTATAATGCACTGACCTGGGAAGAATGAAAACTGCAGAAAATGTTTTAGTACAAATTGAATACTACCACAGTCCAAGCAGAAAATACTAATTTACATATGAAAAGATAATCCTCTGTTGACACTTCAAAACAAGGCAGTAATTGTTCTTCTAACATCTGTGCACTTAGGAGACATTAACAGCCATTAATAAATAACACTCTCCTTGTATTTCTCCTGTACAGTGAAATTTCGTTCCAGGAGGCAACACTTAGCTCCTTTAAATAAATTTGCATTTGATTCAGAACTTAGACTGATAAATATTTAGACTGTAGATTATTAGGATAAATGTAGAGAAGATTTTGAAATATAACATTACTAGAATTCTGTGTAAATGTACTCCATGTGTTAAAATTACAAAAGGTAAAAAAAAATAAATAAATAAAACTAAGTAAGAAAAAGTGTTATATTTTTGAGTAAAGAAAATTGTTTGAGTTGCCCCTTATTGGTAGTTTCACCTTCCAATAAGGTTCCAATACTCCAGGTTTCCTTTCCTGTAGTATAGCAGCACCTGTGGCTCAGTAAGTAGGGTGTCAGCCCCATATACTGAGGTTGGAGGGTTCAAACCTGGCCCCAGCCAAACTGCAATTAAAAAAAAAATAATGGTGCATTGTGGTGGACACCTGTAGTTCCAGCTACTCAGGAGGCGGAGGCAAGAGAATCACCTAAGCCCAAGAGCTGGACACCATGGCACTCCACCAAGGGTGACATAGTGAGACTCTGTCTCAAAAAAAAAACCAAAAAAGATAGTTTGAAAGAGAGACAGATCACATTCATGTAAGTTTTATTATAGCATATTGTTACAATTGTTATATTTTATCATTAGTTATTGTTGTTAATATCTTTTTATCCCTTATTTATAAGGTAAACTGAACTTTATCATAGGTAAGTAAGTATCAAAAGAAACATAGTAACTGAGTCTGATCAAAGCTAATAACAGTCACTGCAAAACAGCCACGAAATTGAGGGACCAGGTGTTGGGGAAAGGAAAGCAACTTTAATTTGGAGAGCCAGCAAACCAAGAAGATGGCAGACTAACGTCCTAAGAACCATGTTAAGTTACCATGACTTCAAGGGCCCTTCCACGTCAAGGGGAGGAAGAAGAGTGTTGTAGGAGGTGACCCACACAAGACTAGGACACCTGGGCCTCAGTGAAGGTGTGAGGGGCTTGTAAACCATCTTTTTGGTTAGTTAACTTCAGATGGGTAGGTCAGGTCACCATGTTCCTATAAACCAGTGGTTCTCAACCTTCCTAATGCCGCAGCCCTTTAATACAGTTAAGAACCGCTGCTACAAATGCTTTAACATAGCATTGTTGCTCATATGGGTACTTTCTTTCTTTTTTGTAGAGACAGAGTCTCATTTTATCTCCCTTGGTAGAGTGCTGTGGTGTCATAGCTCACAGCAACCTCCAGCTCTTGGGCTTAGGTGATTCTCTTGCTTCAGCCTCTTGAATAGCTGGGACTACAGGCCCCTGCCACAATGCCCGGCTATTTTTGTTGTTGTTGTTGTTGTTGCAATTTGGCTGGGGCCGGGTTTGAACCTGTTACCCTTGGTATATGGGGCCAGTGCCCCACCCACTGAGCCATAGGCACAGCCCCACTCTTTCTTTATCTAAGTAATAAGTACCCCTTTCACCATTACATGTGGAGTTCCCTACGATTCAGGGTTTTACACATTCACAGGGGGTTTGGAATGTATACCCTACAGACAAGGGGAGACTACTATACCCCAAACTAAACATCCAGTCATATTTTATGTTTTTATGTTACAAGAACACTGATATTTATAATAAAAAATGATCTAGGCATTCTCATAGCTACCAAAGGACACATACACAGAAAGAACTCCACCAGAGAAAGGCATTTCCAAGTGCATTTTCTTTTAGTATTAATCTAGTAATTACTCATGGTGCCACGCTGTGCCTACCATGCTTGACTCCAGGGCTGAGAACTTTGGAGGAAGCCAGAGAAATGTGGTCAATTCTAGACACACAGTAGTTGGGCCATGGGATTCAGAAACTTGCCTAGGAATGCTAAATTAAAACAAATGAACCAATTATAGGACTGTAGAAAAAATATATCATTAACCCTCATACTCCTTTTCCCAGTTTTAGTTATTACACAAATGTTTAGTTGGATAAGCTAATGTTAATTTTAAACAGAAAAGTTGAATTAATCAGTCCTATAGCATTATTAAGAATAGTTTGTTTTTTTTTTTTTTCTTAAAGGCATCACAAATTATTTCCTTAATGATTTTTTACAGGGAGGTATTAAAGAATTTTCCAAACTCACAGCATTCCAATGAACTAAACAGTACAAAGATTATGATATCAGAGAAAAGAAATAGTCAACTTCTTTTATCATCTATTTACATGTGAGCCTCACTCACCTCTGTCACACATACGTTTGCATCACTTAACAATAGGGATGCCTTCTGGGAAATGTGTCTTGAGGAAATTTTAACACTGTGCAGAATCATTAGGTGTGCGTACAAACCGACAAGGTGCAGTCTGCTACACTCCCAGGCTAGACGGTGTCCCTACTGCCCCTAGGCTAGAAACCTGTGTAGTACATTACTGGGGTTAATGTTGTAGGCAACGATAACAATGCTACGTGTAAGTGGATCTAAACATACCTAAAAATGGGCAGGGTACAGTAAAAGTGCAGTGTAATAATCTTATAGGACCACCATCATCTATGTTTCAACATACGTGGGGCATGATATGTGTGTATGTGTGTATGTACATACACAAGGCCTGACAATTAAGTCAGGAAACTTATCCTAAAAAATGTACTATGTACGTCATTGCTGCGTATCAGTACAGGCACCTTTAAAGTCCTCCACTGAGGAAGCTACACCCTGAGGCTAGTGCTTAGCCCATGCTTTCAAGCAATTTTGGGACTGTTTGTGTGGAATGAGTGTATATGAGGTCTCACAATTAAGTCTGCAAAGTTGTCACTGTACACTCAAGTTGGCAGCACTGTAGAAACAAGTTGGTGCTGTTTCATGATCTTGGTGTATCGACATCTCACAACTGTGTCTGTATCAGCACGTGGTGGTGTGTCTCGCTGAGTGGCATTCATTATTGGTCGGTGCTTCTGTGTGTCATAGGACAACAGTATCTGCACTGGTCAAGTTGTTTAACTGCAAGCAATAGCAGCTCTTGATGTTTTGAGTTTAAGAAAGAATAAATTTAAGTGAACAGCACCTGAGATAGTCACCAAGAATCCCAGAGTACCTGGATGAGAAAATGAACAAAAAAGAAAAGAAGAAAAAGGAAAAGCCATGACACACGAATCACAACCCACAGACCCTGCTGCTCCTGCTGACTCGGGGATTCCACAGTCCAGGCCGCTGCTCTGTCTTTAGTGGGGTGCTGGGCGGGACAGACGGTTCTGACTTTGCTACAGGGCCCTGTAGCTCCCACTGCCCACTGCCCAGCTTCCTGTGAGACAGAGCCTGAGGGGCCGAGCCTGGGTCAGATGCCACAGCCCTGCCGCAAATAAGGGCGTGGGTTACTTAATAAGAAAAATACCCTGCCTTCCCCATCCAGCCCCCAACCATAAAGGTAGGGAGCTCTCCAAACACAGAAGTGTGTTTCCATGATGGGTGGATAAACGAGGAGCCAAGAGGTCTCGCGTTTACTCACACAGGTGTATCATTTAGATACGGTAGAGTAGTTACACCACCTTTACAAGAATGTTGAGTAGAGAAGCATATTTCCAACACATGGCAACCTTTTTGGTCTCTGAAAACACTGCCTTTGTAATTTCTTCATCCACACACATCGCAATGGACAGTGCCCAGTGATGTGCTCTGCTTCCCACCAGCACGACCAGGCATCAATCAGCACACGCATTATTCTCTGCATTCTCCGCACATTTTAGGGATATCATCAATATTTTTCTTTGTGCAGTTTGGTTTCTGGGGATTCATAGAGAATAAAAACACAGTTGAAGCACAAATGATGGTCGAAGTTTACTTTTGTGAATGCATAAAGAATTCATGCAACCAATAAGAAAATTATTAATAGCTTGATAAAGAATATAGCAAAGAACAAACACAGGCAATTTACCAAATAAGAAATAGAACTACATTTGTTTAAATGAAAAAATGCCAATAATAAAAGAAACAGAAATAATTTGAAATATCATTTTTATTTTTACGATTTCAAGGATTTTTACAAACAATAATATAACATAGATAGATATTATGTACAATTTACAGTATAATATTGGCCAAGGATTCAGTGATACTAGCAATTGATGTATTTTTTAGGGGGTCATACATCTATAAAATTTAAGCAAAATGATTTATACTACATGAATCTTCATAGTTTTGTATATATTGACTCTGAAATAACTCTTCCAAATATCTATTCCAAGATAAAATGCAAGAAAAAAAAAATGTTCACTGGAATATCATTATAGTAGTATAATATTAGGCTTACAACATAAATTTCCAAAAGTTTAGAAACGCTCAGGACCCTGATGACATATTTACTTAACACTGTATTATGCAAACATTGAAAATGACGTCTAGGAAATATTCATCTTGACATGGGAAATGTTGCCAAATGTATCTTGTACAGAGAGGTATCGTAACTAACCACACTCGTTACAGTTGTTTCCTTACATTTCTATCTCCCTTTTGAAACCATAATCCTTTCAAAGTCTAATGGCTTGTCTTATCTGTCTTTTAAGCATTAATAACTAGCACACTGTTACCTAATTTGAGCTCTATAAATTATTTAAGAATGAAATAAAATAACAAATAAGTGAGTGAATAAATACGTGTATGTCTTCTTTAGAAAACTGTTTCCCTGAATGATCTCTATGTCTGTTACGTATCTTATGAAACAGAACACTGCAACAGAATACAATTAATCAATATTTTTCAGATCTTATCCTCTGCAATCCTTTTTGAGATTCGATGTTTCATCTGAGTAAAAAGGATTTTCTTTTCCCTTTTATTTCATTTAAGAGACATAAAACTAGGTACAATGAGTCCCAGATAAGCTACAATACTAACTGGCTTTTCAAAAATGTCTTTGTTATGTAAGTGGGAAGATCATTCCCAAAGTCTTTGAACAATGTTATAAAAGTTACACACCCACGTATGTGGGCACATCCATGAACACAGCCTATCAGGATATCAGCACCTGTCTCTCATGTGCTTCTAACTCTGTCCTACGACCTCTGAATATTGCCTGGAGAGGATGCCAGAGAATGGGGAAATTACCAAGTCCATACTAAGCACAGAGGCTTTCATGAGTTTCAGATTTTAAGGAATGCTGCGTGGTACCCAAGGGAATTACGTTCACGTGTGTTGTCCTAGTTGTCTAATCTTCAGATCAGGCATGGCATAATAGTACCACCCAACCAGGGCAGCTGCCAGAATAAGCATGTGTTTACAAGACTGCAAAATGACTAGGACACATGTGCTTGTCTCAAAAAATTTTCCTTGAAATTTTAATCTTCCTCAGACTTTAAAAAAAAAAAAGCAAACAAACATAAAATACTCTGACCCTTCAGCTAGCATGTGGATTTACCTACATATCATATCAATTATTCATGAAATGTTTTATGCGTAGAGTTTGTTCCAAGGTTATTTATAGATAGAAACTGGAAAATTTGATAGAGGGCACATGTCTAGTCTTTCTATCACAAGTTTTTTATGTTAGATACATGGAGTCTAAAAGATGGCTCGTAATATGTAATGTCACCTGAGTTAATTCAGTAAACAGGGAGGGTGAGGCAGAGTTGGAGAACAGCCCTGTGGAGAGTCAGAGACAGAGTTCAGCTCTTACTGATTCAGCACCATTAGCTGGATGTCCTTGGTGACTTGGTGACTCTTACTCTATGAGAGTGGGGGACTCAGAGGCAGGGCTGAGATCGGAGCAGGGGACTGAAGACCAGGTGTAGGTGTTAAAGTGAACAACGTGTGAGCAGGTGCCCTCTGGAAGGGCTGACAACTGCAAACAAGCACGGGCAGCAACTAGCTTGGCAGCGGCCTATATCCCCTTACACAAACACAGCTAATTACAATTCCATTTACATTGCGGGTCTAAACTTCCGCTGCCCTGGAAATCACCACGACAGTTCTAAGACAATCATGTAAGTATGAAAATGGGTCCATCCTAGGAATTAACTACTCAACTTCTTAGAAAAAGCCCACCCCTTGACCTTGAATGTTCCTCCCATCAATTAGTAAGATGACAAAAGATGGAAAACCACTTCTCCCGGCAGTTGCTCTTTCTTGAGCCTGCCTGAGTATATACTTTCACTTTCAATAAAAAGCTGTCACTTGCTTGGCTAATGTGGTACATCCTAAAATTCTTTTCCTGAGGATCACTAAAAACTTGGAAAAATCTCCACTCAAAGGTCAGTGACACTACTATTTAGTCACTTATAAACAGCAATAAAAATAATAATAAAAATAATGCCCATCTCACATATTCCTTATGAGAATTACATGAGCTCTGAATACATTGTACCTTATGCTAAATATTGTAGAAACATACTGTTTAGTTAGATAAAATTATGAGAGTCTGTGTGGAATGGTTAATTTTATACATCAACTTGGCTAGAGGCACCAAGATAGCTAGTCAAACATTATTTCTGGGTGTGTTTGTGAGAGTGTATCAGAGAGGGATTAGCATTTAAATCAGTCAACTCAGTAAAGAATATCACCCTCTCAGCTGTGAGTGGTCATCATCCCATCTGTTTATGACCTTGACAGAACAAAAAGGCCAAAGACAAAAATTGGCCTTCTCTTCTTTTCCTCCCAGAAACATCAGGGTTTCTCATTCTCAGACTTTCAGACCCTGGGACATACAGCTGCCCTCACACCCACCCCAATTCTCACCTATACCTTCAGCTTCCAACTGAATTACACCACCATCTTTCCTGGTTCTTCAGCTGGCAGACTGCATATCGTAGGACGTGAGCTAATTCTCACAATAAATCTCCTTTGATACATTCATATATATCTATTGGTTGTGTTTCTCTGGAGAACCCTGACTAATGTCCTGTGACTCAGTTTAAGTCGGCAGCATCTGACCACATGGAAAAGCCTTGCCGATCTGACATGTTGATCTGGATTATTTCTTTATTTTTCAGATGCAACCTCAGGAAGAGGTTGGGGAGTTTTACTTAACACAAATTGCCAGCAGGTATAAAATTAACAATAGTAAATACTAAGGATCTCAAAACTATCTTTCAGAATGCTAATAATTCTAGAAACACCACTATGTAAATAAAAGAACAGTTTCCTTCTAACGCTTCTATCAGGTCTGGTCACTTGTTTGTCATGGAAGAAGAGAGAAGCGCACAAGTTCAAGTGTCTCTGCTGCTCCTGAGGTTCTCAGTCACTTGATGGCCTTTCCAGCAAAGACCCGGCCCCAGAAGGAAAGGAGCAGTGGGACATATCTAGGGTGCCTTTAAAAGACAAGGCTGGGATACTAAACAGCAGTCAGAAAGGAGATGGTGAATTCCTTTCCTACAATGCTTGTTTTACCTAGTACCCCCTGGCTACCCAGACCTTCTAGCTAGAATTCCGTACATGGTGTCTGACAATTAAGTTAATGAACTTGTCATCATACGCTTACATTGGAAGCACTGTACAGACAACTCAGTAAGGTTTCATAACTTTGATATATCAGTGTTTCACAGCTGTGCTTATATGGACATGTGACAGTGTCTTGCTGAGTGGCATTCATTATTATAGTTGTGTGTTTTTGTGTGTCATCATGAGAATGTTGGAGCTTGAATTAGAGCAATGAACAAACCTTAAATTTCTTGTTAAATTTGGCAAGAATGGAAGTGAAATCAGGGGCACATTGATCTAAGTGTATGGGGGTAATGCCATGAAGAAAACAGCAGTGTACAAATGGATTCAATGTTTTTCTCAGAGGAAAGAAAGCATCACTGATGAAGAGATGTCAGTGCAACCCATAATGAGAAGAACTGACAAAAACATTGCAAAAATTCATTGAATTGTGTGTCAAAATCATCAGCTGACTGGGACAAGCATAGCAGACCAAGTAAACATCAATAGAGAAACAGTTAGGAAAATCTTACCTGAAAATCTTGGCACAAGAAAGGTGTGTGCAAAAATGGTCCTGAAGGTGCTCAGCAATGAACAAAAGCAAAGGAGCAGCTAAATTTGCTAAGACCAGTTGGAGAGGCCAGGTGATGTTTTTCACCAATGTTATCACTGAAGAGGAAATACAGGTGTATCAATATACTCTGAAACAATGCTTCAAAGTACATAATGGAAGTCAGTGAATTCTCTATAATGAAAATATCTCCATCAGTCCAAATCAAGAGTCAAAATGATGTTGCTAAACTTTTTTTGTTATCAAAGGGTTTATTCATTATGAATTTGTACCAAATGGACAGTAAACTAAGTTTACTATTTGGAAGTGCTGGAAAGGCTATATGAAAAAGTGAGACAAAAATGACCCAAACTTTTAGCCAACAACTCATGGCTCTTGCATCACAACAATGCACCAGCTCACATTGACACTGTGTGAGGGAGTTATTAGCCAGTAAACAAATAACTGTATTGAAACACTCTCTCTGCTCACCTGATCTGGTCCTCAATGACTTTTTTCTTTAGCAGGAGATAAAGGAAATATTGAAAGGAAAACACTCTGATCACATTCAGACAACATGTGATGACAGCTCTTATAGCCATTCCAGAGATTGCTTTGAAAGGTAGACCAGGTGCTGGCTTAGTGTATGGCTTCTTAAGGAGAGTACCTCAAAGGGGACCAGAGTGATACTCAGCAACGAGGTAGATTGCACTTTTTCTGGTCTGACTTAATTGTCAGACCTCATATTGCAGTATTAAATCTTAGGAAACGTAATTTCTGTTAAAAATAGCACTTGCATTTCGTGTTCACAAAAGTTTTTAGTGACCTTACAAACATTAATAAAAATGAGCCTCTCTGATGTTCAGGTCCAATTTTCCTAAACATAACATTTTAAAAGGTATTGCAGCTGCAAACATTACTTACTTCAAACATTTTGGTTTCTCTTTTTGTTTTGTCTTTACTAGTAATATTTTTAGGGACACATGGAAGGGAGGAGAAGAGATGAGTAAGTTAGTACTTAATATAGTAGCAGTTTGGTCACATGTTCTTTCTCTATGCAGCCATTCAAAATTGCTAAAATCAATGCCCAGATTTTGTGAAAGACCGTTTTTCTCATAATGCAATAATTAGGATAAGAAAGTGAACATTTAAAGTACAATTATAGGCAAGGTCTATGAGTACTTGGGCAGGAGAGACTGTGTACTACAAATTAAGAGTTTCTTCCTTGTACTTCAGTGTCCTCATCATAAAATAGGAATGAAACAGCATGTATGAAATGTATACATCAGAGGCTATTATTCTGGGTCCTTTTGTGAATTTTTATTCACAAAATTATTCTACTACATAAATAATATTCCTATCCTCATTTACAAATGAGGTAACTGAGAAACAAAAATGACAAGTCATCTGCTTAGTAAGTAGCAGAGCCACAATTCAAATCCAGGATTCTTCAGTGTGCATTGTGCATTGTCAGCCACAGAGCAGGATGTGCTCTGGCATCTTAAGAAGAGAGTTATCAAAAGATCCTGTTGTGTACACATAGATACATTAACCTTTCAGGAAGGTCAAAAAAAATTAAAACATGTCTAAAATTAGGTATTTCTGATTTTTTAATTCTCTAATCTATGAAAAATTCCCAGCAGAAACCAGCATTGTTTTCATGACTCTGTAATATTGTCTTGGGTTTTGAAAGAATCTGAGATGGAAATGAGTACTGACATAAGGATTTGTGACCAGATCAATGTGTAATTACGTTTTTGGTATAAAACTCTCCTGAGGAAAAGTACATTTAAATCCTCCCTAAGAGACTCAGCTCAAGCTTACAGATAATTGGTGATAAGTCACGTTAGGAGGAGAGAGGAATTACTGACAAGATGCAGCGTGTTGTAGGAGCATCTTTCTGAGGAATGCCCTGTTTTGGCCAACGTGGCAGGAAGTCATGGATCAAAAGGAGAATCACATCATCCCTTTCTACTTGGCTAGTGATTGGGCCAGTCCACTGTAAGATTATAAAAAGAGTCAGTCTCTCTGAAGAATATTTATGTACTTTTTGGTTTAAGATCAGAGTGAACAGCATGTTGAAGATCAATCATCATTCCCAACACACTCATTCAATCTCTATTATTACAGCATAACCATCTTCTACTTCTGAGGATAACATTCTGAAACATTTAAATTGGAATCTGTTTAGTTTTCAGTTAGAAGTGTAAAGGAACACAGAATTAAGATGATGATGATAATAATAATAATAATAATAATAATAGCTGATTCGGGGGCCGCATCACATTGCATGAGTCTGAGCTCTGTGTTGTACCCCCTACAGTGTCAATGGTGCCATTTTGACTCGTCCAGCACCATCCCCTACTGTTTAGCAATGTTCTCCTAACTTTCCATCTGTCAACTAGTTTAATCCTCAAACCACCCTATGAAAAGAGTACTATGCCCCCATTTCACAAGCTTTAAAAACTCTAAGTCCCACTTCACACTGTGAGCAATGAAGCCATAATTCAAGGCAATGCTTTCTGGCTCTAGAACCTACTTGTAACCACTACATCCTACTGCTTATCTAAGATGAAAATGAGGAAAGCAGGATCAAAACAGTAATAACCAGACTTAAGTATAGTCCCAAGATGGACTAAAAATAAATTATACCATGAGATAAAGCCCAAAGTTTCACCATTTTCTGGACAAAAATATTATCTCTGGACTGTGGCTTTGCTTTATATCCTAATAGCATGAATATCATTGTCTGGAAAAGTTTATCAATTAGATGAGTATATTTTAATAGCACTGTCATTTAAGCTATACCCACTTAATTAAATAACCCTATTATTTGTCTAACTCAGATACAACCAGTGTCAGCTGCGTCCTTAGTTACTTAAGCCAATTTTAAAGCAAGGCTTATTACAGCTCCCACTGTCCTGAGAGAGTGCATACCCCTGTAAACAACAAGCTACTTAGATTTTATTTTTAAAAGAGTTTATAAGGGAGAGAAGGCGGCATTTGACATAGGATATCATGTGGCATGCACAGTTTACATGCCCATTTCTTATGTCTCCACTTGCCAATGATCCTGGGAACTTGAATGATTTCTTCTTCACCTAAAGCTATGAGCAATCCCCAAACCACCATGAACTAGTTTTCTGGGTTGTAGAATGTTTTCTCCCCTCTCAATTTCTCACGAAGAGCTTAGCCAATGCATGTTAAGACCTACCTATTGCATTTTGTGTAAAATGAGTTTGAGAAATTCTGGTGGACAGGCAAAGCCAGAAATCATACTGGAGTGTTTTAGACAATGAATGAGAAGGTGAGAAGTAAGAGGAAATGATTAAAAACTCTTTCAGAAAACACTACCGAATTAAGCAAATCTTTACACATTAAACAACAAAGAACTTAACCCCCAGAGTGCAAATAAAAGTCTTAAATTTCACAGCATAACTTAAGACACAAAAGGTTTCAAAGAAGAGAGAATTGGGGTATAGTTTATGACTAAGATAAATCTACTATTTGATTAAATGTCTACTGGGCATCCAGCACAGTCCTGTATTATAAACAGTCATGACCACTCCCAACTCCAACCAGCACACACAAATACACAGGTGTGCAAACAAACATGCCTTGCACACATGCATCAGTGCCCATATCTGTCACTCAATAATACAAATAGGATAATTAAATCACTACTAGTTTACAGCGTAACAACAGAACTTCCAACCTCTGCCTGTCTAAGAACAGATTTCCCCTCCGAGAAAAGTGAGATTTCATTTGCTTCCAGATGGAGCAGAGATATGGCCAAAAAAGTCGGTTCTCTCCTTTCCTATTATCCACAGTCCCAAGAATAGCAGCATCTACCAGTTATGATAGAGAGTAGACAGCACAACTGTTTCTAGTCACTCCAAATAAAAAATATCAGAGTATTTTTCTACCCGACTTAGATTTAGGAAATAATAATTACAAAGCAAAAGATCAGAAAAAAATTGATACTCATCAGTTAGAAATTTGTCCTTAAATGATATCCTCTCCTCCTGATATCACAGGTATTTTAACTGAAATTAGTATAATATAAAAATTTTCAAAAATTTTTCATTGAGCCTCAATTATGGACAATGCATACCAATGCAGGTGAGTTAACATGAGGCCTAGTTTGCCACCCTGGAATCATTGGAACGACAGAGTGATTATCAAACTACTGTTTGCTTTTTTACAGTAAGGTTTTACTAGAACCTAGAACGTAGCCATATATTTGTTTATGTTTTAGCTACAGCTGCTTTTAGGCCTCAATGGGAGGTTTGAATCATTATGATGGATTATATGGTAAGAAAGATGAAAATATTTCCTATCTGGTCCTTTACAGAAAATAGAATAAAAAAAGCTCAATGTATGTTTTCCATGAACTTATTTAGAATATATTTTAGAAGTAGAGGGGAAAGGGCTCTGAAGAACTGGATGAGGCAGATGACAAAAAAAGAAAAATCAGGGGCAGGTCAAACTTTTTTGACCCAAGAAATTAGTTGGAGTATGGCACTATTGGTGAGACAGCAAAAATGTGAGGAGAAACTAAAATTTTTTGTGGGAGGGAAGGGATGGTAGAATCAATAGTTGTGTTTGAAATGGTATTGTGTATTCACAATAGTTTTCCATTTCTGGGACCTTGAACTTTCTTTGTTTTTGCCTTCAATACCATTTTCTATCTAGACAGCTACACATGCAAGGCCTGGTGAAGGGCTGAAGAGTCCCCATTCTGGAGCCAGCCTGCCTGGATCTGAAACTTGCCTTCAGCCACACAAGCCGTGCTACATAAGGCAAGTTTCTTAATTTCTCTGCATCAGTTCAGTATCTATAAAAAGTGAAATAACAATATCTGGCTCAAAATGTTGTTATGCAACTAAAATGAATTATAAGTTATATTTGTAGAACAGTAAAAGTAGGAAATTTAACATTTAATATACATGTAAAATAGATAAGTAAAATTGAGCATTAGGTAAGTTTATCTTCAAGGACAAAGAAATGTGTTCGTTCATAAAGGTAAAACTTACTCGGCACTGAAGAGCAGGAGGCAAAAAGAATGGATTAATTTTCAGTGCCCTTGGCACAAACATAGGTTGGAGATCAGTCCCTGGTACTCTCAGAAGGTCCAGAGGCTGCTACTTGGAAGGGTGGCTATCAGCAGGCACAGCCATGAATCTTATTTTGAAATTTCTAGTCTCTATCTGGAAATTATATTTATAGCTGCTTTTTAAGAACTAGGCTCCTGATGCCCATTGCCCCAAATTTTCTCTTCTATCGACCAAAGTTAACCACTATCCTGATTTTTAGGATCATCGTATCCTATTCTTCTTCTTCGTTTCATCTCCAAGGCATGCAGACCTAAAGAGAATAGCTTAGTTTTGTTGGTTTTCCAAGCGATACAAGTGAAATTACATCACATGTATTCTTTTTTGAATCTTGCTTTGTTGCTCACCGTTATCTTTTTAAGGTCCATCCCCGCTGTTAACCTGGTTCTGTGTCTCCATCGGCATCACTATGTGATATTCCATTGTATGGCTATATCAACATCTGTTTCTATATTCCATCATTGACAGCAAGTTTAATTTGTTCAGGGTTTGTGGTCGTTAGAAACAGCGCTTCTGTATATTATGGCCCATGTCTCTCCATGAACACAGACATGCGTTTCTGCAGGCCCAGCCATTCCCAAAGATGGCATGACAGTGACACAGGGTGTGCTTATCTTAATATAGTCAATAAAGCTAAATTGTTTTCCAAAGTGAACATACCACCCACAGCATATGAGTCACTTTTGCCCCCAACATTAATCAAAACTTGGTGTCATTCATTTTGTAATTATAGCCATTTTGATGGTTATGAAGTAATATTTAATGTGTTATAATCTACATCTCCCTATGCTTTCTAAAAACCTATGGAAAGGAAAAGCTGGAAAAGGAATCAAGTGAGGAGAAGATGTACTCTTTAGGGCTGGAAGCACGATGCAATGCCTCCAGCAGAAAGCCAGTGGAGAGCAAGGGGCCGAGACTTGAAGAGAAAAGGTAAATACTTGATGAGGAGCAAAGGCTGGAGGGGACGGGAGAGGTCTGAACCTGGAGGGAAGGTGTCGGCCTGCAGCAAAAACATATCCTG
Source organism: Perodicticus potto (assembly GCA_963574655.1). Lineage (NCBI taxonomy): Eukaryota > Metazoa > Chordata > Mammalia > Primates > Lorisidae > Perodicticus > Perodicticus potto. Next base: position 14,794 of record CAUYRH010077874.1, read on the forward strand.
CTCTAAAATGGTAGTGAGGATTAAAGATGGATGCGGAGGCAGGGCAGGGAGTGGGGCGAGGAGGGAAGAGACAACCTGAAATCACAAGATTTCTTGACTTGAGTTTCCCATTTTATTTTTAAGGACAAGTCAGTTACCTGCTCAGCGTCAATATGGAACAAGGTGATAGTGTTGAAATCAAACAGCTGCTCTGGGGAACTGGAGACAGAGCAAGAGCTCAGTATCTTCTTAGATCCAGGGTATAACATGGCTCCTAGAACAGGTCTTACAAAACAGAACTTAGATAGTTACCATGTTCATCTGTCTCTCCCTATACCTTGAATTCCTTTATTGGGGGGATTATACCAAATTGCCTTGCATATCCCTAGGGTCTATTATAACTTCTACTATCTGGCATATGTCTAACACATTTTTGTTGAAATAATCTTTTTTTAGTAAAATAGAGGACTTTCCAGCAGCACCAGTAGCTCAGTAGTTAGGACACTGGCCACATACTCTGGGCCGGTTCGAATCTGGCCTGGCCTGCTAAAACAAAAAAAAACAAACAAAAAAAGATAGGCAGGCATTGTGGTGGGCACTTGTAGTCCCACCTACTCTGGAGGCTGAGACAAGAGAATCACTTGAGTTCAAGAGTTTGAGGTTGCTGTGACCTGTGACACCACGGCACTCTACCAAGGGTGACAAAGCGAGACTCTGTCTCAAATTTAAAAAAAAAAAAAAGAGGACTTCCCATGTGACAAAAACATTTGTTCCCTTTAATATTTTGAAGTTTAAAAAAAAAGAATTTAAATTCTTCAAAACGAAAAGCTAATCTAGTAAATTCTACTATTAATCCTCTTCTGTAATTAGCCTTGACACGCCTGGGCATTTTTCAAGAAGGAAAAGGAAAATGCCACTGAGAATGTACTTGCTTGAGATACTAAAGTGCTTCCTAAGATTGGAGAGAAATTTAGGCACGCAGAGACAGGAGCGGAACTGCATCAGAAGGACATTGCTTCAGATGTTCCCCAGGTAAAGGGGAGAAGAGTCCGTGAAAGGCAGCTGAGAGAGTTAGTCCCCCAGAATTACTCTGCAGATAAGGCTTCTACAGATTAGATGAGAGAAGGCCCAAGAAATACTTCTTCACTTTTTAAGATACATATTACAACGTATTTTTTATTTTCACATTCATTGTTTTTCTGATATTTCTCAAGTTACATACATTACCAAAGGATTCCTGGAGAAGCGAACTAGCAGGTGTGTGCTAAACACGTCACAAAACTCACTGCAGCCTTCCTGCTTTCTCTTAAAATCTATACACAATCCTTATAATTAAAAACAGAATCTGAATCTAACCATGTATCACAGCTATCTCCCGTTCTCAGCCATCTTCATCAGGCATCTGGATTAATGCCGTAACCTCCGCATTGATTTCCCTGCTTTGACTCTAGCCCTTCTCTAATAATAGATGGCCAGAGTGATCCTTGAAAACTGATCCCATCAGCTCCAGTTCCCTTCTTGATCCAACCCCTCCAGTGCCTTCTAATTGCACTTGAAATAAAATCCATGACCCTTGTAACTTGATATGAGGCTCACGTGATACGACCCCCAGTTCCTTCTGTTGTTGCTTTCCTGAGCTCACTATGCTTCAGCCCCACGGGCCTCCCGGCCCTCAGGCCTGCAGATTCCAAGCCCAGAGCTCTGTCTGGGCTTCTCTCCCCCACCTGTTACCTGGTTATCTCTCCTGCCTCACAATACCGTTCTCTTTTTCCATCTATGACAGGAAGCCTATCACTTTCTGGCCCATTTCTGTGCTTTATTTATAACACATCTTTATAACACTTCACTTGTCTAACATAGCATTATAGAACATCTGTTTGTTTCTGTTTACCTTACTAGAATGTAAACTCCATGAGGGAAGAGATTTTTTTTCCTTTTCTTCTGCTTTATCTCTAACTCCTACAATGATGCAAGCATATAGTAAGAACTTATAAATATTAGTCAATGGATGAATTGATCATCTTCATTTCCTCTCTACCAAAAGAAGTTCCAGTTTCATAAATAAGAAAACTATGTCTAGAAGTTTGAATAACTTCTGAAAATCAGCAGCATGAAAGTTTAATCCACTATTTCAACTCAAATAAATCTCATTAACTGTAAAGCCTGTGATTTTGAGATTTGTCTTATTTTGTGACGAATGTTCGTTAAAGCATCAATTAGGTACATTACCCATTGTCCAGATGAGTTTTTCTCAAGTGAAAAGCCAATCTTATGGGTCTTCAATTGTGATAACATGTTGATGTGACCACTTAGTTCTTCACATTTAATTACTACTACTAACAATAAGCATTCTATTTGAAAATTAGCTTCAATATTCTATTACAGTTCACCCAGAGTCTAGTCTCCCTTCACCACCTGTACCTTAAAGATACCAGCTGTATGTTAATAATGTTCTTTGTAACTCTATTTACATATTCATGCATTCCAAATCAACTCAGTGCAGGCACTGCACAAGACTTTAAGAAAGATACAGAAATGAAGCAGAACAGTTTTCCCCAAAAAATCCTAATAAAAAAGATAAGGCAGATGCGTAATATCTATAACATGAGCTAGAATTTGATGGGACATTTTTGTACTTAGACCCCCTTGGATAGGAACCAAGTTGTTCAAACATGTCTCTGTGACTTCATCATGTAAATCTCATTAATCAAAATGCACCAGGAGCCATGATATTTTATCTCATGTCAAGATTTTCTTGATTCAGAATAGCAACTTGTGACATAAGCTATAGATATTTGCCTCCCCCAAATTAGGCTTTCATAATAAGAACAAACACATTGCCTTCTGATGTCTCTTTTTCCTCTGGACCTCATAGCATTAACTGACAAATGTTTATGTACTCGCCCTAAATACTTCACAGATAGATAAGCACAAAGCATCATGACCCCACAAGTTGTGTCTTCTACTTATCTTTAAGTAATAATTACAGGATATATTGAAAAAAATATTTTAAATCTTTTTTTTACTGTTATATTAACTTTTTATTTACTGTTATAAGATGGCAATAGATTAATTATAATGAATCAAGAGATTATCAATACATGCATGTTATTTAGCAATATGAGAGTAATGTCACAAGAAACAGTTAAAAACCAAAAGTAAAATGGGGCATGGGGTAAGTTTTAGATGAGACTCGTATAATATTATGAGTCAGCATATCTTACTTAGACAAAAATAATGATTTGTTTGAAAAACATTCAGCAGTGGTTAAACACAAGAGAGAGGTTATTTTCATCTCCATTTTCTGAACCTTCTGCTGTTAGATATCTTATAGTTTCCTCCTGACCGTAATTGCAGAGGAAAAGGTTTGCAAAGCTCTTTCCTACTGAGGTTCTAGGTACTTGAGGGGCCTATCCTTCAGGTGGTAGAATCTACATTTTTAAAGGAGTCTATTTTTTAATAAATCTTAATTGACAAAACATTTTAATGATTAAATGATGGTTTTCTGCCTACCCACAAGATATTGGAAGTGCAGTTAAGTACAGTGTATCAATGCAGGAATAATAACTATGATATGTAAGTAATTTCAGTAAAATAGCTATGTTATTCTGTCCACAAATGTCAAAAGTAAATTTAACATCAGATGTTCAAATATATTGATATAATTTTTATTTTTTATTTGTTATTTCTCTGAATTTAGAAATATAAATTCGTTTTCAACAAAAAGAAGCCACACTCTGTAAAACAATTTGAGGAGCATGACCCAGAGTCACACCCAAGGAGCCTTGAGCAGGTAGACTCCTGATGATGGGGTTACAGGAGGGTTTTACACATTTCAGGGAAACAGGAATCACAGGTTGTTCAGAAGCCAAGGCAGCCCTACCTAAACACCTCCATCCCAAGACAAAGGAGACCAATGATCTGGTTAGCTCCCTCTCCAAGTTCACGCCTAAGGACCCTAACTTTCTGAGTAACGTATAGAATTTGCTCATAAACAGAGGTCTCTACCTGCCCCCTGGGTGCAGATGCCACCTTTACCCTGCCCCAGTTGAGTCACTCTCCCCTTTCAGTAACCTGGTCTGAACATTTCCACTGCCATCTCCTCTCTGGACACCGCCACTTACACCTTTCACAGGTGAGGTCATAAATTAATATGCAGAAAACATACATGCGTTTGGGACAAAAAGGTGGGACATCTGGAAGCAGGGAACTTACAGTTTATAGGTGCGTTTAAAGATTCTTTCATGGACAATTGGCTGAAAGAGTTAGACTCTGTCTAAAAGACTGGGAGTTGTGAAAAGGAATGCTTAAGATAGTCTGTTAATCAGAGACAAGGTGCTGGACAGCCTCAAGTGGTTTGTTGTGTATATTGAGGACATGCAAGTAAGTCTTTCATAGGCTTCGGCCTGTTACTGAGTCACAAAGGCCATCTCTAAGATGGGGAGGGGCCATGATGAGGCTCGCCTGGTCTCCTTTGTCATGGCCAGCAACTCACTTTCAGGGAACCCTCTTGCTCAAGAGGGAGTTCAGTCAGTCAGTTGCTGAGGAAACGTAATCTTAAGATTTTATTTCAGTTCATGAAAACATATCTATATCATAGTGATTCTTCATAGGTAATTATGAGTTCTGTTAAGAAATAAAATACCCAACATAAAAAAAAAATGACTCTTTTGAAGCTAAGAGTTAAATTCTGGTCGCCTGATCCCAATATTCTCATATTCTGTAGTGAAGGGACGTCAGTGCACGGCAGTGGAAGGCATGTAGGGTTTACGGTAGGAAGCCCAGAATGTGAGTCCCATGGCCTGACAAGGACAAGGGAGAAGAGACTGGTATGAGAGGGTGGAGAGATAACAATTCCTCTGGTTAACATGACCGAGTCACATCCAAAATCTGGAACACCTCCTTTGGTAAAAATGCCACTAGTTGGGCCATGGAGAAAACTGCAATGAACTCAGACAGGGCTGCCCCATGATATAAAAAATAATTATAGGAGTTTAATCAGAAAGTAGCGTTCCTCCATGATTTGTATGTGTAAATGTCAGAAAATGGGTATTTAAAGGCTACTATCATTCGGGAAATCCCTTTGAGTAAATACAACATACAAAGCTGACCATACAAATATTTTAATATATAAAAGGTAGAAGGTCCACAGGAATGATAACTCATGATAACACGGGAGAAATTCACCTGGAAATTCGGTTTTACTGACTATCAGGACACCAAGGAAAGACTTACAATCAATTAATGACTGTGCCTGTGTTCTCCTGCCCTCTGTTTCAGAAACTACATTTACTCAGTACATAGGACCTAGGTGAGCTCTCTCAAAGAAAAGTATTATAAGCATTTTGATGCCTTTTTGGTAATTTGCAATACTCCCTGCCCCATCAGAGCTCCCTCTTAAGAAAATCATGTAGTTTCTTGCTAATACGTTTGAGTTCTCTGTGGATTCGGTTATTAAACCTCAGAGACATAACCTATTCTGAGAGCTGTCTGCTTGCATTGCAAAGAAATGATTTACGTATTGTGTTCTTGGCTGTGCAGAAGCTTTTTAGTTTGATCCGGTCCCAGTAATGTATTTTTGGTGTTGCTTCAATTGCCTGGGGTGGAGGGTCTTCCTCATAAAATATTCTCCTAGGCCAAGTTCTTCAAGTGTTTTCCCTACCTTTCTTCTAGTATTTTTATGGATTTCAGGTCTTAAGTTTAAATCTTTAATCCAGTGAGAGTCTATCTTAGTTAATGGTGAAAAGTGTGGGTCCAGTTTCAATCTTCTACAGGTCGCCAGCCAATTCACCTGGCATCATTTGTTAAATAGGGAATCTATTCCCCACTGAATGTTTTTAATTGGCTTATCAAAGATCAAATGATAGTAAGTAGCTGGGTTCATCTCTTGGTTCTCTATTCTGTTCCATACATCTACCTCTCTGGTTTTGTGCCAGTACCATGCCGTTTTCATCACTATCAATATATAGTATAATATGAGGTCTGGTAATGTGATTCCTCCTGATTTGTTTTTATTTCTGAGTAATGTCTATCTCAGTGTGGGCAAGGGATTGAAGAGAAACATCTCTGAAGAAGACAGGTGCATGGCCTACAGACACATGAAAAAATGCTCATCATCCTTAATCATCAGAAAAATGCAAATCAAAATCAGTTTGAGATCTCATCTAACTCCAGTAAGATTAGCCCACATCACAAAATCCCCAAATCATAGATGTTGGTGTGGATGTACAGAAAAGGGAACACTTCTGCATTGCTGATGGGAATACAAACTCAAACGTTCCTTTTGGAAAGATGTTTGGAGATCACTTAAGATCTAAAAATAGACCTGCCATTCAATCCTTCAATTCCTCTATTACTTATATATCCAGAAGACCAAAACTTACTTTATAACAAAGATATTTGCACCAGAATGTTTATTGCAGCCCAGTTCATAATCGCTAAGTCATGGAAGAAGCCCAAGTGCCCATAGACTCATGAATGGATCAATAAACTGTGGTACATGTACATCATGGAACATTATGCAGGCTTAAAAAAGATGGGGACTTTACCTGTTTCATGTTTACATAGAAATCTGGAACATATTCTTCTTAGCAAAGTATCTCAAGAATGGAAGAAAAAGTATCCAATGTACTCAGATGTACTATGAAACTAATTTATAAGCACCCATACTTCCATATGAAAGCTATAACCCAACTATAGCCCAAGCTGAAGGGGAAAGAGGAGGGGGAAGGGATGGGAGGGGGAAGGATGAGTGGAGGGAGAGTTAATTGGTGGGACCACACCTACCCACACCTACGGTGCATTTTACAAGGGTACATGTTAAATCTTCTAAGTGTTAACTATAAATATCTTAACACAATAACTAAGAAAATGCTGTGAAGGCTATGTTAACCAGTTTGATGAAAGTATTTCAAATTGTATATAAAACCACCACATTGTACCCCATAATTGCATTAATGTACACAGCTATGATTTAATACAAAAATTTAAAAAAGAAAAGAAAATCATGTAAAGTGGCTCAGCATCCATAGCTCAGTGACTAGGGTGCCATCCACATATGCCGAGGTTGGTGGGTTTGAGCCTGGCCCAGGCCAGCTAAACAACAATGACAACTGCAACCAAAAAATAGCCGGGCGTTGTGGCAGGTGCCAGTAGTCTCAGCTATTTGGGGGGGCTAAGGCAAGAGAATTGCTTAAGCCCAAGAGTTTGAGGTTGCTGTGAGCTCTGATAGCACAGTATTCTACCCAGGGTGACATAGTGAGACATAGGGTCTCAAAAAAAGAAAGAAAGAAAGAAAAGAAAAGAAAATCATGCAGAGTAATAAGGAATGGGCTTGGTTTTGTGGCATTTTTCCTTTCTTCCACTTCTCCACCAAATCCTGTTCCACCGTGTCTTTCAAGTTATGCTTACTGAAACATATACAGAATAAGAAATTAAAAAATGAACACATGATTGGGGCATTTATAGCCCAACTGCTGCTCATTAGCCCTACAAAAACTCAGCTGAGGCTTGAAAAAGGAACACTCAAAAATGGCAAAAATGGTAGGCTTTATCTTAGGCATATTTTGCCTCAATAAAAACACACACACATACACACAAATACACACACATACACTTACTTTCTTCCTAGATTGAGGAGAATAGAGGAAGAGAAATGGTTTCCTTAGTTTAGTGTTACCTCCTTATTTTACCTGGAGTTGTTTATTTCCATTACAGAATAATTTCCCTTATGATTGACACATTCTTTCTTTAGATATGCTAATACCTTAATGCTTACAACAGTTTACTTTAGCTGGCCTGGAAATCATTCTCCTCTTTCAGAGGATGCTCAGGGGACACCATTATTGCTTATGTTTCAAAGTTAATTTGGGGATATTTCACCATTACTCTAATGTGTTGCCTATTATTGCATTAAAGAATTTTCTATTCTCTTATATATCTGTGTGTGTATTATATATGTGCATATATATTATAATTGTGTGTGTGTATGTATATATAATCTCATGACTGTATGTGTTGACGCCCAGCCAAGTTCACTTGCTGCCAAAAGAAAGCAGAGATAGCAGGGTTTACAGCAGAGAAAGGATTTATTCTTCATAGCACTAAGTGGGGAGATGGGATACTCAAATCCACCTCTCCCAGAATCAGTGGGGCAGAGTTTTTTAAGACAGTATGGTGGGCAGATTTGACCATCAGGGCTGCTAACTGGCTGGTTTCAGGGTGGAGCCATCTGTCCCTCTGTGGGCCGCTGTCCGGGTGGGTTGCGTGCTAGGATGCAGGACCCTGGGTGGAGTGTCTGAGATCAGTTGAGTCCGTTCTGCTGTCTGGGTGGGTCAGACACTAGAAGGCAGAACCTGACAGATATCTCAAATCCTACCCTGGGTTCCAAACTGGTGGTGGTCTTATATGCACAGCTACTCGTGACCCCAGGGTAGAGGGACAAAGGCAGGGAAGAGTGACTATCTGTGCGCATGAGGGGACACTGGCTGATTATTATCATTGTTTTAGCTGCACCTGATCCTTTGCAGAGTTCTGGGGTCCCTTTCTCTAGTTCTTGCCTTATACCCTTCAGCAGTTTGTAAGAGCAGTTTCAGATGCATTAAGAGCATGGATTCCAGAACCAGACGTCCTAGAGTTGAATTCCAACACATCCACGGACTAGCTGTGTGACTCTGCATGAGATATTTCCTCTCTCTGTGCCTCAGTTTCCTCAGTTGCATCATAAGGAAATAATAACATCCCCCAATAGGATTCTTGAGAGAGTAAATTACTTAATACATACAAAGTACTTGAAATGGGGCTTGGCACTTCAAATATTATTTGCTGCATTTCTACTATGGCCTGGGCACTAGCAATGACATAAATGAAAACAGAGATGTGGTTTCTCTCTCAGTAGAATATGCACAGTATGAAGCTTATATCCATTTAAAGAGATAGAACAAGAACTCTAATCACACAGGCAAAGGAATAAAATAACCGTATGTTACAACAGGGCTTATGAAGGGATGAGGAGAAGGAACTACTGATATAGGGTTCCCCCACTCAGGGCTAGAAAGATGTTGGGGTCAGGGTCCCAGTTCTCCGAACCCAGTTGACCTGGTTTGATTACTCCGCTGAGATGGAAAGTTCAATCAAGGTACAGTGGTAATCAAAGCAAAAATGCATGGAAGCTGGAAATAAGACAGGAGCAGCTCAGGCAGCGTGGATGACAGCAGAAGACACCTACATGAGTTTCAGGGTAACAAAGAGAGAATATTTGTATTTAGGAAGCACAGAGAGAAAGTTCAGAGCACTTCCAAGGAGAGTTGGAACTGCGTCCCTCTCAAGGAGGAGAAAAGGTCAGAGAGATGGAGAAGCAAAGACCTGGGGGGCCTCAGATACCGGCCTCATTTGAATCTGATTGCTAGTCTCTCCAGGACCTCTCTGGGCCTCCAGGCAGCACTGCCCTTTCTATTGCCCAAAGTCTCTTTCTGTTGGTTGTTGGTTACCTGGGTGACTTCATGCCCACATTCTTATGGGCCTTCCAGGCTTCCTGGTGCAGAGGCCAGGTTTTCCTCCTACCCACTCCCCACCTGGAAGTCTCTTTCTCTGTGTCTATTCTCACAGGGACGCCCACTTTCTAGGACTCAGTGAACTCAGAAATCAGTCTCATCAGTCTCCCAGTCTCTAGGCACAAACAGGGCACCATTTCCAGGCTGCATTCAAGCAAGATCATGAAAACAGCAGCCTAGAAGGTTCTGGGTAGGTCCTCCTGGAGTAGGCAGCACACATCCTAATGCCCAAGGCAAAAACTGGGAGGACCACATTCCCCTGCTAATTTTAGGATCTTTTTCTCCTGGAAACCTCTGGCCAGTTGTGACTAACCTCCCTAAAACCCTATATCCCTGCCTGTAGGATAGGACTTAAACCCTCAGACTGAAGACTGGGGGCTTTCCATTTGGATTTCTCCCCTCTGCTGTCTGAAGTTCGGTTGCCCCTCTTTTGCTTATCAATATTTTTATCAATCTATCCATTAATAAACTGTCCTGTCACTGATCCAAATGGTCCATGGTTTTATTCTTCGAACCCAGGACCAAAAGAACGAGATACTCGACACAGACACAGAAAAATTCCAGCAACATTATGACAGAAAGGGATAAAGGAAAATTTGTAGTGAATCACTCCCTAAGAGAAGGGAGGAGACACTGTTCCTGGCCAGCGGGCAGCAGCACATACAAGGATCACAGGCAGTGAAGAGCGTGGTGTTTGAGGACCTGGGAGAAAACAATACGTCGAAAAAAATGGAATGTTTTGTTCAGTCTTATTTCATAGTCAATCAGCTGCAAATACTAACGTAAAATTTCATGTTACATTTATGAGCTGTGCAGTCCAGAGCCTGATATCCAAGTTCTGATATCTCAATGATAATTCAAAGTGTAATTTAGCAAGTCCTCAAATGGACGTAAAAAAAAAGAAACAGATTTATAAAATTACAGTGCATAAAGAAATTAATTTTTTAAATTTACTATTTTAACATGTGTTCAAAGATAGTGGGACTTCCCAAGTTTCTGGTGATTGCATAATTTTGGTCCCAGCCCGGTACTTGCGTTTGTAAGAGAATCTAAATCCTGATGCAAATGGCAAGACTGTGCCTGGGGCACCATACATGGTGCGTAGACCCAGGTGCCCTTGATCCTGGATGAAAAGCAGAATAGAGACAGCCCTACATAGACCCAGTGAGAGAAAAAGAATAAAATCACCAATGGTCAGGACCTGCAGCCTGTCCACACCAGGCAGACATGGAAAGACCTAATGATTAGTGAAAAGGGAGAGAAAACGCCCCGTCCTGGGGGACCAAAGGAGGTCATCTGTCTTGGATCGGGATCACAGATGATGCCATGCTACAGGGACAGGTATTCTGATAGTGAATATGCCAGTTGTAACTCCAGCACATTGTCATGCAACTAATGTGACCTGAGGTTGCTCACAGAAGAAATTCTGACAGATGGAGCCAACTCCAATGCACAGGATAAGCTGAAAAGCAACATCTGGTTGAGCCCCAGGAGTAGTTCACCGAACTCTGAAGTATCCGAGAGATGCTCATCTGATGAGTCACAGGGAAAACACAAAAGTAGAAGAGGAAGCACAATTGCAAGAACAGCAGGAACTGGTCCAGAAGAGGAAGTGCCTACTGTGCTCCTCCAGAGATTCCTGAAGCAGGGGTCCTTATCCTTATGAACATCACAAGCAAAAGTGTCAGGTACTTCTTCCCAAAATAAAGAGCAACTAAGGATTCCAGATTCCATTTGTACAATGATGAAGCAGAAAAATTGACAGTCAGATATTGATGACTATTCTTTTAGATGTCACAGAAGAAGAAACCTGGCAATGAGAATATCTATACTTAGATTCACTAATTCATTCATTCAAAATCGATGTATTGACTTGCCTGTTATGCATGGATCATGACAAAAGTTTCAAGATATACAAAACTCAAGAAAAACAAAATCCACGTGGACAGAAATGAAGCAATGTCAATAAGCCCAGCCAGGTAGAAGTTGCCTGGGTGGATCAGAAACGACATGCTGACTGTGCTTCCTGGAAGTGAAGTAACGGATCCTAACAGTCTGTCTCAAAACTTTCGTAGTGATCTACGTAGTAAAGTCAGAACTGAGGATGTAGCAGTAATATCCTACCCATGTGAGAGTTTAGGTCATTTCAACAAACATTTATCAAGTATCTTCTCTGCAGACACTACAGGGTCTTAGGGCACAGAGTTAAAAGTCATAATTTGCTGCCCTTAAGAAGCCACAGTGTGGAGCTGAGGGGTGAAATCTTACCTCTTGTGTACAGGGAACACTCTTCTAGAGATGGACACCCTAGAAGGCCCTGACTTAACCATTATAAACACCATTCATGTATCAAAAACATCTGTACCCCCTTAGTACTTTTTTTTTTTTTTTTGTAGAGACAGAGTCTCATTTTATCACCCTCAGTAGAGTGCCGTGGCGTCACACAGCTCACAGCAACCTCCAACTCCTGGGCTTAGGCGATTCTCTTGCCTCAGCCTCCCGGGTAGCTGGGACTACAGGCGTGCGCCACAATGCCTGGATATTTTTTTGTTTTACAGTTCAGCTGGGACTGGTTTGAACTCTGTACCCTCAGTATATGGTGCCGGCGCCCTACTCACTGAGCCACAGGTGCCGCCCCCCCACCTTAGTATTTTGAAATAAATTTTTTTTAAATAAAATAAAAGAAGTCACAGTGTAATTGGGAGACATACAAGTCAGGGAGACAGCACGAACAATGCAGTGATAAGGATGGGCACAGCGTGCCTGGGAACCCTGTCTGGGGAAGACGTGCTAAGGAACTCTCTCAGGCTGAATGAAGGAAGGATTGAGTCTTCCATGATGAGGAGGATTAGCCCAAGCTAAGACAAAAAAAAAAAAAAAAGAGTTATGTTCCTACAAAGCTAACCCATGTGAATAAAGGCACAGGACTATGAAACACAAAAATATAGCTAACATTTATTGAGTGTTTACAATGTATACACTGTCAGGCATGCAATGAGCTCTTTATACAGGAATAGAAAAATTAGCCTCATATTTTTTAAGTAAAGAAACTGAGACTTGGGGAATTAATTCACTTAAAATACACTTGAACGTTTAGTAGACTAGAGCCAGGATGTGGTTCTATCCATAAAAGTCCAGGGCCAGAGCTCATCACCACCATGCTTGAATGCCTGGGTGACTGTAAAATATGTGTTGAACTCGGAAACAAGATTGGAAATTTAGGCAGATGCCAGATCTTACAAGAACTAGTAGGTCATGGTAAGGGCTTAGATTTAAATTTAAAAGGTAAAAAACCTATATATATATATATTATACATATATTATTTGTATATGTATATATTTAGATATTTTTATATATTATAAATATATATATGTTATATATAAATATATTTTTATATATTATATATATTTTATATATATAAATATATTCATATATATATTTTTAAATAGAAGAAAATCAAGATAAGATGCATGTTTATATTTCTTTTCATTCTGAAAACAGTTTGTAAAACAGACTTCAGAGTACAAAACAAAATTCAGGTGGCTATCACAGGACCGTATTTCAGGAGAGATGCAATGGCCTGAATTTGGGGAGTGGCAGATGGGGTGCAGAACAGATGGGAGAAACAGAGTAGGCTGTGAAATTATCAAGACTTGGCAGTTACTTTGACCTGAGGGGTAAGAGAGAAAGAAAAATCAAGCATGATTCTTAAGTGTCTGTCCTAGATTGATTAGGAAAACTGGGATTGTCCCCAGCCCAGAAGTAAACTCATACAGCAGGCAGAGAGAGTTTTTCTATTTTGCACAATTTGGGGTTGACCCTCCCATGAGGCATTCAAGTGGAATGTGAGCACATATGTTAAAATTCCAGATTAATTCTCAAAACAAGATTAGCTGGCCTTAACCATTACACCAATCATGTAAGAAAAATGTTACTAGAGTAATGCAAATGCCAGAATGCCTGGCTTCAAAGCCAGCTTTTGCCAAATACTAGCTGAATGAATGTGAATCATTTAGCCTCTCTGGTTCTCAATTGATCTTTCTTTAAGATGAAGAAAATAGTCCTAAGTGATCTCTGAAGTCTTCTCTAACTCTGAGTCCTCTATGTAGATAGATTCAGTAGAATATCTGTCCAAAAGGGACTGTAAAAACTGGTCACATGGAGGTGGTCAACAAAAAGAGCTGGGCCTATATGTAGATATGTATGGACTGTAACGAACTGGTCATGTGGAAGTGGTCAATAGAAAGAGCTGGGTATATGTGGTGCACGTTCAGTTTTGGAAATTAGGTCAACTTAAGGGGTCAACCATGGAGGTACTACTGTATATAGATTTTTTTAAATGTGTTTTTACTTGGTCTTTCCCCTTAAAGAGTTTGCCAACTAATGAGAGATAATAAGGTGTTGGAAATCTAAATCAATACTATATTGGGAAGGGAAGAGTATTTTAATGAAAATAAGTTAAACTTGAGTATAATTTTATTCTTTCATTTATTCTGCAAGTATATATTAAGTTCGTACTAGATGTCAAGCACAATATTATGCTCTATAAATAAAATAAGCATGGTTCTGACCTTGTGAATTTGTAGGTGCTTGGGCAAGTCACATAATCATGTTTTGTTTTTCAGATATAAATTTAAGCTAATAAGAATTCCACTGCTGTTATGTTAATCAAGTGCCATAATATACCTAAGGGTCCTTTATAAACATGATACAACTGGTACGTTAACTTTATTCTTTCATCAGAACCTCACCAATCCCTGTCCCAGAGCTCTGTGCTCTGCATACCGGGAGCTGGAAAATACCATATTTTGTCAAATCATCATTGAATGTGACTCACCAATGTTATATATACATCTCTAACAAAGAAAAGCTTCTGCCAAATAATCTATGACACAATGATAGGATGTCACTGGTCATAAGACTTATCCTTACTTAATAAATGTTACATAATTAAAAAATAAATAAATTTTATAAAACTGAGCTAGAAGTCATCCAGCTGTTTTATGATTAGCATGGAGATAGGATGACCTTAGGAAATGTGACAGACTAATTTCTTATTATCATAAAAACCAAACTCTGTAAATAAGGAAGCAATGATAGACATGAGTTTGGGGAGCTCATCAACAATTTTTGCATTTATGAAATGATATTTTCTGCAGTGACCTGTGAAGATATGGGGCAGCCCACACTATCCTGGCATGGTTTGCTGAATTCCATTTTGGATATTATCCTCAGACAGACGTTCATAGAGAAGGTATCATACACAGGCATTATGCATAGGTTTAAGGTGGAAGAGGAATAACATTCACAACTTACACTCAAGGACTTCAGAATTTGGATTGACCCTAAAAATTAGTTAGTGGATAAATGGGGTAACTTTGATGAAAATTTTTTAGAAGGGTGAATGGAGGCAGAGAGAGGAACATGGCATCTAAGTTGCCTGAAAATTTTATCAGTAACATAAAGAAAGTATGCCTTTATTAAGTTTGCAGATAGTGACAATTTGAGAAAAGTAATTAAACTGGAAAAGAAAGAAACTAAATTCAAAGCGGACTTGATAGAGTAATTATCTATTCAAACAGGTAATAGTCAATAACTAGCAGTGTAAGATGGTGTAGTCTGGGAAGGAAAACAGCCATCTAAATGGAGAATGAGAAACAATATGCAAAATAACCTAGACAGGCCTGGACGTTGGGAAAATAGAGAACCTGAGTTCAGCACTGCAGCTCTTGCCTTAACAGATCTGGAGAAATCACGGGAGAAAAAAATGATAAGAGAAAATCTTCAGGAGGTGGAAGGGTTCTGGACTATTGGCGATAGAGAGCCTGAAGGAGAGTTCACCTCTTTCTTTAGGGCAAGGAGGGTTACAAGGATCAGCAGTGGCAACAGCAGCTTGTAGGTCACCAATAGGAAATGCAGCACGCATCACAAAGAGAAGAACTGCCGTGATTCAAAATGTAGCTATAAAATTATCATCAATTAAGGGTGCTGCTTCATTAGAAGTGATAAGGTAAATATAAATATTCATTCTCACATTCCTGCAATCACTTGTCATGAATGGTATATCAGTGTTCCCCAAAGTGGATCCCACAAAACACCAGTTCTAAGTACATGTATGGGGGTGGGGAAGAGATATGTTACCCAAATATGTTTTGGAAACATTGGTTCAAACAATGGCAGACAAATTTGAAGCTCTTTATAATTTGAATGAGATTGTATGGTAGTCTCTAACTTAATCTCTGTCTTAAATTTGACTATGCTACCTTTTTTCCTCACAGAGCATATTAAGAAGGAGTTTCATACTCTAGGCTTGTTGGTATGGATGGCCCAATATACAATGCTAATGACCTCTAAGCCACAGGCCATTGGGGTCACTACATGTCTCAGACATGGACAGCTAAGGCAGCTGTGACTATAGACCAAGGAATAGTGCTGGGCGGGCAGTGCTCCCCAACCATCACTACACATCTCTTTGGGTGTTTTATTGTGATTTTTAACATATGGTGGTTTGCAACAGGGATGTCTAGTCAATTGATCCAACATAAAAATGCCAACTTTAGACAAGCAGTCTCATAGGCTGCCTTATATATCTTGTGTTTCCTCTCAAATAGCCCATTCTGCTCAATTCCAAAGCACCTTAGGCATCCTTACTTAAACTTTCTCATGTTGCTTACATATGTCACCTTTTAGAAATAATCATTACTGCACGTCCAAACACATTCCATAAATGCAGCACAGTCCAAATCTGGGTATTCACCCCCATTCTTGATCCATGCTCTTCTCATTCTTTCCTCCATATAGAATTTCAATGCAAGACATGTTATCTTGCTACATTCCTCACCCTGAGTCCTGGTTTTCCATTCATTATGATTCTATTATTCTTAAAATCCTTAGAAAAATTTTTTGAGAAAGTATTCCTATATCTTGGAGGGGATGCAAAATTCATCCCTGATTAATCCTTGCTAATTCTCTCTACCCCACATCTACCAAATTCTGAGGTAAAGACTCTCTGAAATTTTTCATACTCATAAAATATTCATTTTGAACTCTAAACCTCCATTATAAACATGCCTATGAGAATAACAAGGAACTGAACTGATCTGTTAATTCAGCCATAATTTGCTAATTAAGAAAATAATTTTTAAAAAATTCAAGAATTCATTGTCTCTATACAGACAATGCCAATTTCAATGATAAGAATATAAAAGAAGCTCTGCTAAAATGTTTACCACAGTCTTCTCTTCATTGAAGTGTCAGCTTACAAAATTAAAACACTCTTCCCCAAATAATTCCATTAAGCAAAAGTCACTGTGTGTGGTGGTGAGATTATTGCATAATTACCTCTATGCATTTAGCATTCATTATCATGGGGAGATGAACCTATGCAATCAACATTTGTTTAGACACTATGTTTTGTCAGTAGTTGGGTGGCAAATGTCACTAAGCTAAATAAAAGCATCTCTTACCTATGCTTGTGCAACAGGAAAGACACTTGGGAAGTTAATTCTCTTCTGTTGCTGATTTCGAATGTCAGCTCTGACAGCCACAATAACAATTGGCTCAGGTAGTGTTGACAGCTGGTGCGGGCAGGCTGGAGCAGGCAATGCGTGGTAGATTCAGATTCTTACCACTATAGTCCTTGAGTTAGGAATCTCAGATGACTGACTTATAATTCAGAAAGTGCTAAAATGAGTTATGGCTCACTTTTGCTAAACTGATTCTGATTTTTGGGTAACACCAAACAGCAAAAGGTAATCCTCTCCTGTCATCTAGACATTTGGTTAAAGTTCTTCAATATGACACCTTAAACCACAAGTTAAAAGCAGAATAATTGATACAATGTTTACAAAGATTGTCATCACAGACCATTCATTAATACATGAAGAACCAGCACCAAATTTCAGGCTATATGCTGCTCCAGGGGTAGACAAACTTTTTTCTATAAAAGGCAAGAAGGTAAATGCAGGGTCCCACCTCAGGGGCAGGCTCCTTTAAGCTGGAGCTGGTGGCAAATCGACTGAAGAAAATGTTAGAAGTGAGAGACAAAGAGACAAGTCATGCAGAATAGAACTTTCAAAGGTGGGGAACACAGGGGACCATCGTGGGGTTCTACAAATGGACCCGAGTGTTGGTTCCACTCAGTTTTACCTGGGGGCTATTTCCTCATTATCCCAGAGAGTGAGCTGAGGAAGGGAACAAAGAAGTCAGCAGTTTCTCTGAGTGAGCTTGTCAGCTCCTATTGTTTCTAGAATCATTAACTTTCAGGGTCTGAGCAGTCCTGAGAAACCTGAAACCTGAGCCTTGTGTGCGGCAGCCTCCTGTCTGTGGTCACACCCTCAGATTCCTTGGGGGGGGGTTTAACCAACACCACCCCCATCAGTCTCCTCCAAAGAGTCAGTGGGACAGAAGAATATTCCCCTGATCTCCACTCAGAGGAGTCTTCCTCTGTAGAGTAAGGGATATAAGTCCTCCTTCCCATATTCCAGAGCTTGAGCTGTTCCCTGAAACTCTGCCCCAGCCAAATACACATCTCCACAGTGGGCATTTGTCTTGGCTGTTGACAGGGCAGCAGACGGCCTGGCTCATCTTTCTACTCAGGGCTTGCAAGCAGCTTCCTCTGCAGCCATTGTTTCTTCAGAGTGTTCACAGACCCAACAGGGGTGTTTGCAAGCTGTATCCCCTGCAGGCCAGGCTTCTAGGAAAAGCAGGAAACTGCTCAGATAAGAAATTTAGCAGTTGGTATAGCTGACCTGTTTTTATTCTGCCTTACTTAGCTTATTTCTCTGTTTTTCTCTTTTTCGAGAGGTGTTTTCTCTTGCCAAAAATAGGGTCTTTGGTCGTATTCTACATGCAGTAAATATGAAAGAACGTTCAATCTCTGTTACAAGTACCTACCAATGCAATTGTAGCATCAAAGTAACCATTGATAACATGTGAACAAATAAGCCTGACTAAGCTCCAATTGTTTACAATAAATATGGTAACTTACAAAAACTGGTGGCAGGATACGTTTGAACTGCAGGCCTTAGGATGTTGACCCTAGTACTAGATTTTGGCCTCGCAGAAGTTTGCTGGTTGTGAGAGGAGTGGCATTTCCTCAGCAGAGATTCTAGCCCTCTTTGAAATGTGCTTGAGTGCTAAGTTTATCTAGGTCTAGACACAAAAGAGAGTTACACAAACTTAAGATCCACTTAGGTGAGGGCAGGGAATCAGAGCAGAAATCACACATTGGAAGAATTATTTATCATGTGTGTTTATTGTAGAACATCCTTCCCATTAAAAAAAGAAAATCTGATCACTTAATACTCTGGGTTAAGTATTCTGTTCATGACAGTACTCTGTTTAAAGGTTTATCCTTTTGTGAAGTGAAAAAAAACACTGAAGAAGGAATTGTCAGTCCCAATTCTGGTCCAGACTCATGATAAATAAGTTTCCACCTTGATTACTTCACTTGACATCTTTGGACTTCAATGATAATAGCATTGAATTTCATTATCTCAAATGCCTCTTCCAGGACTACATTCCATCATATAGCAATTGAGTTTCATTATTCTCAGTACTGGTGTTCTACAAAATCTCTGTGAACACTGAACTAACAAGCGTTGAACCCTTTCTCCCAGGAAAAACTAGGGGAGGCCTGTGAACCTCTGGTGATGACATTTTGGTGAAACTATCACTACATAAGCATATTTTATGTGTGTTTTGGTGTGAAAACGCGGCATGTAATAGGATGATTCATTAGTACTGAACTCGTGTGTGCTGGAGACACTGGCCCAACACGCGTATTTTCTCCTTGAGGTGCGTCCCGGCCTTCCTGCTCTCAGGAACACCACACAGAGTTTCAGCACTCTGCTTGGACGGCACTTTAAACAGAAAAATCACCAAGAAAAGACAAAACTGTGAGAAAGACAGCACTAAACAAAGTGCAGAAACGAAACTCATTTCTAGTAGGAGAGTTGAAACAGGAAGGCAGAGCTTTGCCTCACTCCACCTCAGCTGAGCAATCTCAGATTTTTTTGCAGCTCTTTGTGTGTCTGCAAAGGGCACAAAGTGCCATAAGTATAGATTTGAGGATTACAATAAATTTAATAAGGAGATTAATTTAGAAACACAAAATCTGCAAATAACTCTGATTATAAATAAAGTTATTATAAATCTCTCTGCTCCAGCAACCCCGTTTGAATTCCTTTCACTCTTTACAGAACTTTACGCACTACCCTTCCTCAGGGCTCTTCACATCCGGACTCTCGGAGTCCGAGTCTGTGTCCACAGCTTTCATGCAGACACTACAGCAATCTTCAGTTTCCTATCTTGTCCTTCTTTACACCAGTCCCAGAGTTATCTTGCTAAAAATGAATCTGAGTATGTTCCCTCCCCGGTTATTCTTCCCTGTGAATTCCTCATTGACCTTAGAATAAAATCCTGAAGTCCATACTTTCTGGCATGCTGTGTATGCCACAATCGGCGTTAAACCCACCTCATCTCCTGCCTCTGTCCTCATATTTTACATACCAACTACCCCCCATTCTTATTTATCCATCCTGGTTTTCTCATGGGCCTATGTCTTTGCAGTTGGCTATTTCTGTTTGTTGTGCTTATAGCTCAAAAATGTGCCAACTCTGTGAAGAGTAGTTTACACCATTGACATGTGTTTTTTATTTTATTTATTTATTTATTTATTTATTTATTTATTTATTTATTTATTTATTTATTTTAATTGAATCACTAGGTGCCCATTGATCCACCAATGGATTAATAAATTGTGGTACATGTATACCATTGAATACTATGCAGCCTTAAAGAAAGATGGTGACTTTACCTCTTTCATATTTACATGAAATGTGTTTTTTACACGAACTCTATGCAATAAACTTATCTACTTAAGGAAAGTTTCTTATGGGTATTTTATGTTCTAAGGCTGTTTTGAGGCGATAATAGAGAGGCAGTTTAAATAGTGAACCCTGTAAAGGCAGTAAATACTCAATACATATTCATTGTATAGGTTTCATATGGAATAAATTATCAATTACTTATAGTGTTGTGTAATAATTTTTACAGTGGTTCTTAAATTTTGAACGCCTTCAAATCAGACAAAGGTATAAAATCTTTTTTGTAAAGTTAATGGTTATATATTTAACATGACTTCTATGTATTTCAGAGTTGTTCTGCTAATTTCTGGCTTAGAGTTATTTTATATCCCTCCTCATGTTCTGTAATTATATGTTTAAACTTCCTTTGTGAATTGTTTTCCCAATACTTATTGAGGTGAGCTGTCCTTCCTTCTCTTGGAGAAATACATAATTTCCTGGGGATATTTATGATAAACTCTATCTGGCTATAAACTGCAGAAAAACCTGCCTACATCAACCTAAAAAATATGGGTTTGTTTTTCTCATAAAACTAAAGTCTGGAGCTAAGTGCCTGCTGGCATTAATGTGATAAATCTCAGGGAATTAGGGCACATGTATCTGTGTCCTCTGGGCTTTCCCCTCACGATTTCAAAATGACTGCGGCAGACGGAACCACCGTGACTGCACTTGGGGCACAGAGAGAAAGACGAGGGGACACTGCGTACGTGGGGAAGAGGGATCTTCTCTGAAAGCCGCAGTGTCACCCCATCTGTATCTCACGGGGTGTCATTATATCCCCAAACTACACCACTGCACAGAAGAAAGACTGAGCAGCGAGGACTTTCAGTCACTTGATTTCTGCTGGAATGGAAGAGGAGGACGCAGTGGATAGTGTGTGCCCTGGTCCCACACGCCACACAAAGGGAACAGCCGGGGTGAGTTCCATAATCCCAAAAGGAGTTAGTGAGCAATCAGGAAACAGGGGCTCTCTCAACACACTTCGTAATAACGTATCACACGTCAGTAACAAATATATCTCTCTGACTCTAAGGTACCCTCTAAAAAAGTGAAATGTAAGTTACGTCTCTGTGTTTCTGTAAATAAAAAAATACTTACTTCAAATGTTTCCCTAAGATCCTTTTCCTCTTCACTACCTGGATATGAATTCTCAAGTATATAAGATTTCCTGAAAGACATACCCTCTCCCTCAAATACTACCACTTCAAAGGAAAATCAGTGTAAAAGACAAAGAGACTGGAGCATGGGGCATGGAGTGCTGTGTAACTGTGGTCCTGGAGACCTCCCCTGAGGCCACCGCTGGGCCGTGGTGAAAGTCCTGACTCTCCCCTAGTCCTCTTAAGATACTACGGAAGAGACGGGGGAACTACTCACTTCTTAGAGCCAGGCCCCACGTGGTCTCCACTGAGAACTTTGGGGTGAGAGTTAGTTAGTTATCATCTGGCAGCATGGCATTGAGAAAGACTCTGAGGACACATCAAACTTGAGGGAAAGATGATGTAATTTCCTTCAGCAATGGTGTTACAGCCCAGCAAGGGCAGATCTAGCTTCTCCATTCTGTCTTTGCTGCTGCATGTGGAGAGGGTCGAAGTCTGTCCTGAGGTGCTGTGCTGTTTAGCCGCAGTAGAGCGGTTACTGTCCGTAAGTTTTCTGTTGTTAAGATGCCCCTTTCCTGGACACCCTGCTAGAAAGGGTGGGGTTTTGTTGTGGCTTTTTGTGACTGTATCATTGGCACTTTTGGATTGTTGGCTTCTTCAGCTCTGAGATTAACCCACAGGAGACCGAAGCAAACCGAGAGAATAGACCAGCAAGTTGTCCCTTCGCCCTGCTAATCCATTTCCATTTCCTCACCTGTTAGAGTCTTCTGATGTTTGTATTACAGATAATATCCAGGGCTTATAGCTATACTGAGAAGGAGGAAGAGGGAAAAATGGTGTCTAATCCTTCTTCCTAGAAGGTGAAGTTTCTTTATCTTGAGTTGTTTTTAAATCATTACCAGGGAAAAGTGACAGATCTGGGGATGCCATTGCTGACTCCCCAAGGTTTCATCCAGTCTTGGCATCTGTTCTTTATGAAAGTCCTTCTTGTCTACAAAAGTGCTTACAAATTATTAGTAGGCACATTTCCTGCATGTAAGTCAAGACTCATACAAAATAATTAAATATCTTCATTTACGTTCTCAATTTTAAGGAAAATCAGTCTCTCCACATACTATAGCAAAACTTTTGCTTGTGGTAAGTGTTTAATAAATCTTTCATAAATGTTTACAAAAATGAATCCACTGGCGGGCACCTGCAGTCCCAGCTACTTGGGAGGCAGAGGCAGGAGACTCGCTTGAGCCCAGGAATTGGAGTTTGCTATGAGTGTGAGGCCACGGCACTCTACCCAGGGTGACAGCTTGAGGCTCTGTCTCAAAAAAAAAAATAAATAAATAAATAAAAATAAAAATGAATGCACTAATGAAATACTACACAAACATATATGAACATACAAAATAGATAGCAAAACTTTTTCTGATAGATATTTAAGTCACTAATTTTTTCCAACCCATCTGAAAGAGAAAACAGCTGACGGAGTATTTGTCCCTCCTCACGATCACCAAAATGATTCTGAGAATTAGGATGCAGTGGCTTTGCATCAGAAAATATGCTTGAAGCTTTATGTCTCAACAACATAACAATAGAAACTCTTTATGAGAAATCACTGGGGGAAAGTCATATAAATTGGGAAAAATTTGGATTGTTGCTAAATTCCAGTAAAGGCAGTAAACAGAGCAAAGCAGCACTAGACATTCTAGAACTTTGTTTCCCTAGCACTGTGCTATTTAAATGTCAAATGCAAGGTTACAATGACAGTTGTCAGCTGAGAGGAATCACAGACCCAGAAAACCACTCACTCAATTCCAGCGATTTAGCCCTCTTCCCTCAGGGAGCCGTCTAAGTAAACAACACACAGATAACATTTACCTGACATTTTCTCATTCTTCACCTTGATTGGTAATTCAGCAGTAATTCGTGTTCCCCTGGGCACACCTTTTGGGATCAGTATAATTCTCAGAATTCTTGAGAGAAAAAACAGAAAATGGACAACTTCCTCATGCCTCCAGCCTTTGCTGAGATTCTGCTCACTAACTGACCTCACTCTTACCTTTAAATAAGAAAACTAAACATGTCAAACGACCACAGGCAGCCACCAGCAGGCCAGTGGTGTCTCAGCGTCTGAGACCCAGAAGACAAACTAATACAATTGCCCTGACTTGCTTTTGCCAATTCTGTCTGATGGGAACAAGTGGCCTGGGTCTTATCTGGAGAGAAAAATCCCATCACCATTTTTTTTTTCCTTAGAACTCTAAATATGTGACAACTATCTTAATTATTCCCATAAGAAAGGGAAGCTGATCACTGGTCAAAGTATTCCTGAGAAGCTCTGACAGAAACCACATGACCCGGGAAGAAAGTTTCAGGTATCTCTGCCGGCCCCAGCCCACTGTCTAAACCAGGCCTGATCCTTCGCTAACCCACAGTCGGCTGAGATGTGTTCTCCGGAACGGAACCTTTCTTTTGCTGTTGCTCCAACTCTGAACGCCCTCACCCATCACCCAGCTTCAAAACTAGGCATTTCTTTGCCTCTCATTTCCAACATCCTACTAATTCCACCTTGCCTTTGATGCCATGTTCCTGGAACTACTTGAAACCTAGTCCTTTTCTAGTTCTTTCTACATATCGCCTCTTTGGGACAAAAACCATCAGATCAAGCTTTCAAATTCTTAACAAGGGTTAGTGCTTCAGCCAGACCCCCTGGCTCCTCCTGGACAGTCAAAATATTCAACTGAAATAGTACCTGGAAAAAAGTAGTATCTCCAAAATGTTTTATATTTTAATAACACTTTTCCATAGCCTATTTTGAATTATTAGTCACTTCTTTAAAATACTGAAATAACGGGAATAAATTACTGAACATCCAAAAATTTCAAAATATCAGTATGTGACTATTTTTACTTTGAACTTTAAAAAGTGGAAGAAAGTAAAAAGCTTGTAGTTTTCTGTATTTCCCTACTCATTTGCACTCATTCCCACTCTTCTCCAAAGGTAATTGCCTTCATTAATATATTTCCTACACGTATATGCATGCTCAAAAATAGCATGCAGCATTACCTTGAAATCTTACGTATCTTTGATAAGATCAGTGTTATCAGGCTACACATTTTTTTTCTAAAATGTGATTTTTTTCATTAATCCCTATATCCTCAATATCTATCCATCAATCTACTCAGTTACCTAGCTATAGTTTACCAATAATTTGTTTATTTTTAAACCAATGAACAGTGTCCTATAATATGAATGAATAGTACATTCACTTGGCTACTGATGGACATTTAAGATGCTTTCAAATTTCATTCATATCCACAATGCTTCAATGGCTATTACAGCATTTTTCTACACTAATGGTCCATATATGCTGGTGTTTCTAAACCAGTTTTTATTCAACTGTGTGTCAAACCCACTGGACTGTTATCAAGTCAACTTGATGCATCAAAACCACCATGTAAAGAAATTCATGTAACCTTCTGGAGAGCTCAGCTGAAGAGAGAGAAGTCCGTCTATTCCAGCCATTCCAATGGAGGTGATGGAGCTGGGACAGAAGCCAACTTCGATCATCTGTTCCCAGTCTACCCTCTATCTGATCCTTTTCTATTTTTTTTTTTTTTTTTTTGAGACAGAGCCTCAAGCTGTCACCCTGGAGAGAGTGCCGTGGCATCACAGCTCACAGCAACCTCCAATTCCTGGGCTCAAGTGAGTCTCCCGCCTCTGCCTCCCAAGTAGCTGGGACTGCAGGCGCCCGCCACAACACGCGGCCATTTTTTGGTTGCAGCCATCATTATTGTTTGGCGGGCCCGGGCTGGATTCGAACCCCCCAACTCAGGTGTACGTGGTTGGCGCCTTAGCCCGCTGAGCCACAGGTGCCGAGCCTGATCCTTTTCTATTATATGAGGACCTAGGAGACCAAGAAACTTCCTCTCGAGTCCATCCTAAAACGCAGACTCATAGACAAATACATGGCTTTGATTTTCACTGACTAAGCCTGAGGGTGGTTGTATTAACTCTTACATACGCCGAGCAAAATACATAGCGGTTCATATGGACTATGGAATGCTGAAGCATCAGAAACTCCTAAATCTGAGTGGTTTGGGAAGTCAAAAGCTTATTTATCACTCATTCAGTCTATACATCAATTTTAGATTGTTCTGGGAGCCTTGAATAT
This sequence comes from Perodicticus potto, assembly GCA_963574655.1. Classification (NCBI taxonomy): domain Eukaryota; kingdom Metazoa; phylum Chordata; class Mammalia; order Primates; family Lorisidae; genus Perodicticus; species Perodicticus potto. Next base: position 40,455 of record CAUYRH010077874.1, read on the forward strand.
GCAACTTCTCACTCCAGGATACAAGTTGAGAGAGCAAGTACCATCACAAAAACTCCTGGTTCATGGTGACAGGGTGGAAAAACACACAGAAAATCTTGCACCAGGAAGAAAATACTTCAGCAAAAAAATCATACACATCACTTCTGCTCACAACTCATTATCAAGTAAAATTTGTCATAGGACATGCCCACCATTAATGGGACTAGAAAGTGAAGTTCTACTGTGTATTTAGAAAGAAGGCAAGGAACCAGCACTATTTGTTAAATTACATTAAGGCTCTATAGGTCTACTTTTTTGTAACATATACTTCTTTACTGTGTGTTATAATTTTAAAAAAACAGATTGAGAAGAAAAATATTTCTAAGGCATATTTCTCAGAGTGAGATTACTAGGTACATTGTGACCTTTCCTAGGTTTTATTAAAATGGTTTCCAGATTTGGTATACCAATTTGTACTCTGGAGGTTGGCAATGCAACCATGCCCAACAAGGCTCTCAGATAATTCTCATTGTCTCATATTCAACTAAAACTTATTATCGTTAAATTTTAGATTCAGGTTATTTGATGGCTAGGAAATATCCTATTTTCCTTTTGCATGTCTGTAATTATTAGAGAGGTTTAAGTATCATTTCATACATTCATTGGCTCTTCCATTTCATTTTCTATGATTTGCCTGTTCCTTTTCTCTGCTTATTTTATACTGGATGGTTTGCCTTTTTCTTATTGGAATTTCTTATATATTCCATACTAATCTTTTGTCAGTAACTCCCGGCCTTTCTCATTGTGATACACATTTTTTCACTTTTCTTACCAAAGTTAAATGTGTCAATCTTTTTCTCTGTCTGTCTAGGAAAAAAAACGGACTTTTTGTCTAGTCAAAAACAATGGACTTTTTACCCTGAATTTTTAAAGATATTTTCTAGAACCTAATTTGATTTTTCTATATGGAATGGTACCTCTTTATCATTTACATGCTATTCTACTCTTATCCCACCAGAATATAATGCTTTCCTTGATATTATACCAAGTTTGCACTCAGATGCCCCATACGTTTTAGGGACACCCGAAGAGGAACATGGGTGTACCCTTCCCTAGGAGGACGCACTCAGAGGACACACTACCTAGGGATTTTTACAACAATAACATTCAAATGCTATTTTAAGAAAATTTTAAAATAATAAAATGTTAAAATTTTATTTAAAATAATTTTTAACCAAGATTAAAACTAAAAATATTCCAAATTTTATTATCATGCACTAGCAATTCTAAACTATGCTTGAGACAAAATACCCCTCACTACGTGGTGGAAACTCCCACTGCTCTTCCCCCATCTTGGATATACGCATTGCTCTCAGCTGTCCTACTGATAAATTTGTGTATCTGTGAAAATATTTAAATATAGCACATGGCTTGAGTTCTAAAATTTATAATAAGCATTGATATCTGAGAAAGCAAATCTCCATTCCTCTTTTCCTTGACCTTTTGCCCATCCGGATTGATTTTGGCAATGTCCCCCAAAACACTGATGTCTAGGTCCCCAAAAGCAAAACCTGCTGGGGTTTTAATTTTATTGGATTGAATTTGAAGGACAATTTTTTGATAATTATTTTCTGATGTTTTGAGTATTCCCATCCATGGGTTATACATACATAGTTTTATGTATTTTTTCTTTTATGGTCCTTGATAATATTTTCTAACTTTCCCAAAAATAAGTTCCAGTGCCTTTGTTATATGAATTCCTTCACAGCAAGGGCTGTGGTTGTTATTATCAACAGAGCTTTTCCTGTTATTAGCTGATCATTACTGGCATAAGGGACTTCCACTGACATTTTGTATAATGAGTTTATATCAGGAATGTTGCTGAAATCTATTTCTGAAGTTTGTCTATACATTTGTGTTGTCTCCTTTTAGTTATGTATTTTATTTTTCTTATCTAACTGTAATGCTTAATTACTCCATTCATTGCCATGAATAGTAATAATAACAGCAGGCCATTGTCTGATTTTTAAGGAGAATGCTTCTTATGTTTTACCATTGAATACAATCCTTGCTATAGGCTGTATTAGATACCCATTATCAGATTAAGAATTTTCTCTTCACATCTTAATTTGTTAAGAGTTTTTCATCATTAATGGATGTTGAATTGATTGTTTTTATGAATGTATTAAAATAATAAGATAACATGAAGGTGTAAAGTTAGAATAACAAATTTTCTAACATTAAGTTATTCTTGCAATCTGTCATGGTTAGTTTGGCTGCTTTAACAAAGCACCATAGACAGGGTGGTTTGTATACAACAGAAATGTTCTTCTCACAGCCCTAGAGTCAAGGTAAGAACCAGAGGTTCAGCATGGCAAGATTCTGATGAAGCTGCTCTACTGGACTGTAGACTGTAAGTGTCTTATATCAGCACAGGGTGGGAAGAAGAGAGAGCTCTGTGGGGTGTCTGTTATAAAGACACTTATCTCATTCATGAGGCATCACCCTTATGACCCAATTACTTTCCAATGGCTTCACCTCCTGACATAAATTTTGGGTGATGCAAACATCCGGTCCATAAAATGTTCCATGCATAAACCCAACTTAACAATGGTGGATTTGGATATATTTTTACTGTTCTGCTTTTAGTATTTCACACCTATGTTCGTTAAGTGTGTTGTATTTTCATGTTTGCACTCTACTTCTTTGGTTCTGCTCTGAAGGTTTTATGAGTTTGTAAAAACTAAGGAATGTTCTCACTTTTTTTCTATTTTCTGGAAGCATTTACACTACATTGAGATTACTTTTTCCTTAGAAGTTTAGTAGACTATATCTGTGTCCATGTGTAATTTTGAATTATTTTTAAAATAGCTAAACAAATATTTTTGTATAATTGTTATCATATGGATTTGTATCTTAGTTGCATCAGGGTCAGATAATGCAAATATTAAAATAGAATTATTTGTCTGGTTGTTTTATGGCCTAGAACATGACATACTTACAGAATTTTCCATCATGTTTGAGAAAAATGTATGAAATGTTCTTGTATGAAATATTCCATGACCTTTTAAGTTATTTTGTAGTTTGAATTTTCCTTATTCTTATTAGTGACTTTTTTTACTCAATTGACTAGTTATTGTGAGAGAGACACTGAAATATCCTATACATATAATGGTAGTAGATTTATTTTCTCTGCACATACCTGTCAATTTTTCCTTTGTATCAGTGATTTTCAAGCAGTGTATGCTTTGAAAAATTTTAAAGATCATTAATTAAATTATTGTGACAAAAAGTTCAAAGCACAGTAAATATGTTTTTTTCTACTTTTTTTTTTTTGATCAGCATAATTTAAGTGTGCCATGGAAGTTTAACTATAGTTTTAAGTGTGTCATAACCTGAAAGAGGTTGAAAAATACTGTTTTGTATACTTGGAAACTATACTTTTTGGTACATATCATTTAAAGTTGGTGAAGTTTCCTGGTTATACAATACTTAATAATAAATTTGCTTTGAAGGCTGTTGTCCTGATGTTAGCTACACCATCTTTCTTTTGTATATTATGATTTAAAGAATGACAGTTATGCCCATCTAGGCTCACAGGTGGGGCAAGTTAACTCACTAAAACAGAATTATGCTTCTAGAAAAAGAATAAGTCTTTATGAACCTCAGTTGCCTCATTTACATAGGGAGGGCTTTAACTAAGATGATTTTTAATATCTTTTACAACCTTCACATTCTATGATCTTCCACCTTTTTTCATCTAAATTTTTGTGCCTAGGTCCTTCATCTAATCTAACTTGTATTTTCCCAGCATATGAAAGCATGTAAGTGTCCATTTTTCCTAGGAAATTTTATATTCCAAAGTGGAAAGGGAGACCATAAGTCCATGCTATTCTTTTGAAAATATAAAAAAAAATAAAAGAGAGTGAGTTTTGTTTTGCTCTGATTTTGTTTTGTTTTACAGATGTGGCCTTCAATGTAGTGCAGCAAACAAAACACTCAAGTTAAAATCTGCCTCTGATTTTAATCTCTTTTACAAAATCTTTGGATTGACTAATGGTTAAGCAGAAATAGAGAAATGAAAGTTCAGCATCAGGAAAACAAAGGCAGAGATGATGACGTTATCTCAGCAGGAGAAGGCAATTTACAACAACTTTTTTCACCATTACCTGTATTCTCGCCAAATACATTTTTTTCAAAGGCTACTGGCCAGCAGGCTCATCATCAAATACGACAGAACATAATAAATAACTATTACTTCTCTTATGTCTAGCACAGAGGGTAGCAGAATTTAAAGACAGAAAGGATATAGGAAGTCATAAACTCTAGACTTCTCATTTCAGAAATAGACAATCAGGCCCCAAAGAAGAATGATTTACCATTTATCTGTTTTTATTAACATAGTCTGCTTCTGATAAACACAGATAAATTACTAATTTCCTTTACCTAGAACTTGCCAGAGAAGTCTGAGATTAAGCCTATGTAAATGTGCCTTTTTTTTATTATGTTAGCCAATTGTGTTTTGCATTATAAGAAATTACTTTTGTTCACTCTTCATAATTTTTACTACTGTGTCTTTCCACATTTCCTAAGGAAGATTCAAAAAGTATATTGAAACCCTACAAATACTTTGACTCAAAGATTTTGAACATGATTTTCTATATCAACTTAGAAATGTTTCTTCTTACTTCAGCTGTTGTCTTTTTCCTGGGACAGACAGATCCTGAGTATCTGTGGATTATAATTAGATATGTGTATGGATATAAATTGAATATATATAATGAATGATTATGATTAAAGAATATTCATACCATAAATTTATCTATGTTGACCTTCCTCCAGCTGGGTACTCTCTAAAATAATTATTTAAGGCCTTATAGGTCCAGGGATTTGAGGGTTACATATTGTTGGCATTGCATTTTATGGTTTAATAAATCATTCCTAATACTTTAAAATATGTTTGGAAGTATAAGACAACCAGAACTTAAATAAAATTCACAATAAACTCATTTCATAGAAGAAAATAATTACCAGAGTAGTAACTTATGAAAACTTCTTCAGACAGCCATATTTTTTACAGTACATAGTACTCCAGAGTTAAAAATGTTCTTCCATGTCTTCTGGGCCAGAAGTTCACAACTATAGTCCCAAGACCAGCATCTTCAGCATTGCCTGGGAACCTGTGAGAACAGCAGCTTCTTGCCAGGTGCAGAGCTCCCCAGTTAGAATCTCTGAGCAGAGGTAGGACCCATCAACTGTGTTTCCAAGATCTTTCAGGTGATTCTGATATGTTCAAGTTTGAGAACCGTCTAACAAAGTCACCCCATATTCCCTGCCTACACTTTTTAAATGGGGAAAATGAAGTACTGGGAGGTATTACAATCCTTTATTTTTTGAATATTCTGATTCTCTAGCGTTTCAGGGGTAACACAAATGCTCGGTAACAGATCCAGAATGAGAACATGTATCTCCTGACTTACTAAAACTAAATGATCACATGGTAGAGGTCACAGGGACTCTGCAGGTCAATGTATTTGACACACGTCATGCTCTCATGTGCTTCTGTTTGGTAGTTGTGACTATCACAATTTCTTATTTAATGTCCATCTTATTGACTGAATTTTAATCTCTATGAAGCAATGGACCATAATATTTTGATTATTGTTAGTTAACCAAGATCTTCACAGTAGTTTAAACATAGTAGCTGATTAATAAATATCTGTCGACCAAATGATAATTGATTGTGTAAACATAGTTTTTTATAAATCCAGAGACCAATGACAAAACTGAATTTCAATCATATCTTCCTTCTAATCTGATAAATGTTTAATACAAACATCTCTAGCTTGTTAATCTTTATATATACATAAGTTGACAGGTTTAGGAAGAGTCACTGGAAGGTGGAGAGGGATGATTTAGATTATTGATAAAGATGTTTAAAGCATTTTTAAAATAGAAAATCCATGATCAATCTGATTTGTGTCTGACCTACAGAGACCCCTGGAACAAAGGGAAAACATTGTTTCCAGGTAATAGAAATTTTGTAAATGTGAATATAATAAAATCACTCCAGAGATAAAATAAAAATTCAGAATGAAGAAAAATTAATTTTTAATTTCTTTTTTTTTTTGCAGTTTTTGGCAGCGGCTGGGTTTGAACCCGCCACCTCTGTTATATGGGGCGGGTGCCCTACTCCTTTGAGCCACAGGTGCCTCCCAGTTTGTAATTTCTAAATGCAGATCTCAGTTTTTTAACCTATGACATTTATAAAATTTTATCTTCTCTTTAATAGATAAGTCAACTGTACATGTATGTATATGTATATATATATATACATATATATATATATGTATGTATCCAGAGGTCTGACAATTAAGTTTGCTAACTTATTCTAGAATAAGTGCTACATACCTCATTGCTGAAGATCATTACTGTCACCTTTGAATTACTCCTCTTAGAAAGCTATGCACCAATGCCAGCACCTAGTCCACACTTCAAAGAAATTTTGGAACTTTATTCTGGAATGGCCATCAAAGCTATCATCATAGAGCATGCAGAAACACACAAAACCAATAATGAATGCCACTCAGGAAGATAACAACACACATCAACACAAACATAGCTATGAGACGTTGATATTCCAAGGTTATGAAACCTTACTGAGTTGTCTGTACAGTGCTGCCAACATACGTGTATGATGTCAGGTTACCAAACTTAATTGTGAGACCTCGTACAATGACTTAAAAGTCCGTGTGCATGTGCTACTGACTATGTTAAACTATTTTAAATTGCACACGAACTTTATGTCCACCTTGTGTGTTTGTGTGTGTATATGTGTGTGTGTGGGTGTGTATGTACGCGCGCACATGCCCATGAATGTATATGTAAGTGTATGTATCACATCATATGTTAACTACTCCTTTAACAGCTATACACAAAAAGAAAATCTAAGACTTTATAGGAATGCCTAGAATAATCCTTTGCTTCTAAGAAGACATAAATATAAGGTTTCTAACAAAAAGCAAAGCATCAGAGTTTAGACAGGAGCAAAAATGTGGACAAGGCTGTGCCACATTACAATTTAGTATGGGTGCTTGGTAGTCAGACATCTGTACTGAAAGTCCTCCTCTGATATGTACCAGTTTGTGACCTTAGGCACATGCCTCATTTTTATGTTCATGAAAATGCTGGATAATAATAGTACCTTCCTTACAAGGCTAAGAGGATTCAGTGCGTTAACATACATAAAATACTCTGACATAAATGTTAGCTATTATTATAGTGAAAGGAGTACTCAGTTAGGACCTAAACCAGTTTCTCTATATTTCCCTCTGAAGAGACTCTCAATATTAAAATAAACTAGCAAAATATTTTTTTCTAGTAACTATAGATGGATATTGCAAATATGGACAGCCCTCCCGGGTCTCCTCTGAGCTTCCCCTGGAACTCACAGATCTAGGACTATCAAGAGAGATTTTCTTGTGAAGGCACTTTGAAAATGGCAAACATTCCACAGATGAAAGGTGATGACAAAATAACAAATATCCAGACTGTCTGCATAGCCTATAAGGCTCTTCCCTACCTCTCCAGTCTCCTCCCTTGCCACGTCTGGAGTATTCCACTAGACATCAGACCTTCAAGGGGCCTGTGACAATGTTACTCTTTCCCAATGCTTAGAAAGCTGCTTCCCAGCAAATGTCTTAATCATCGGCTGTATGTCCTTCAGGCTTTTCTTAAATATTATTTCCTCACAGAAGCCTTCTTTCAATGAAGAAAAAGGTGGAACAATGTATCTCTTGCTATTTACTATTATGTTAACTGTACTTAGGCCATAATTACAGTGAAATACATGTTTAATGTCTGGGTGTTATGCAAGATCTCAAGCTCCCTGAAGATGAGATCTCTGTTTACCTTGTTTTGCTCATGGTAGGAAAGAAAAGAAAGAGAGAGAGAAAGAGAGTTGAAAAGGACAGATATCCAAATTATGTTATGAAAGAAATTAGTGCAGAAAAAAAAATAAGCTGTGACTTATCAACCAATCCTACCTCTA
>CAUYRH010077883.1:0-16459 GCA_963574655.1 Perodicticus potto
TGAGTGGGCAGGGATGAGACCGGAGCGCTATTCTATCATGGCCGCCTGCAGCTTGTCTTCATTATATGGAATGCTGGGAGTGCTCAGAAAGACCAGGAGAAAAAGGAAAAACTTATCTGTTCTTACCCTGTATGTGAGCCAAGTCTCTCCGGGAGCTCTGGCCTGCCAAGGGCAGGTTTGCTCACTACTATCTCTATTGGTTTTTTTCCAGCCTGGTATTGCAGAACTCTTACCCTTTTCTGCCTTCGAAGTCCCCCCTCCCCAAAAGTTTTCCTCTGGAGGTAACTGGTGAATATTCATGAGACTGTCCTCTCAGCTGCCCTGGGGCCTGCTCCAACTTTTCCTCTGTGGCCCAGAATTCCTAGAAAGAGCTACAACATAGGTGTGGTCCACCCATGAGCATATTGCAAGTACAAGTTGGATCTACCAGCTGTAGAACACAAATGTCTTAACACTGTAATTGGGTAAATGAGGTGAAGGCTATGTTGATTAGTAGCATGTAAGCACTCCAATTTGTACACATAATCAACACATCGAATCCCATAATGGCATAAATATATTCATGATCTATGTACAAATGACTTAATAAAAAAAAAAGTTAAAAAAATAAAATAAATAAGAAAGAGCTGCAACAGAAGCACCTCATGCCCAGAAAGGAAAACTCAACAAATTGCACAGCTGAGAACAACCCATGCACATTTCTGTAAAGCCATCCAAAGACTGCCCTCCTGCCACTGCAGGTGTCACTGACATCTGTGGCTGCCAACATCCTCATTGTAAACTGCCAAAGCTGCCCAAACCAGCCCGAGAGGCACCAAAGCCACTCTGCCTTCTCTGTCATGAGGGAGACCCTTGTGTCTCTCCTGGATGGCATACAGCACCATGGATTCCAATGCTAGTGTGACTTGGGTCCCCACGGTCTCAGGTAGATTGTAGAGAAACTGCTCTTTATTAAGACTTAAAGGTGTCTTTGTGGCTGAACCATCTGAGAGACAGGCCATAGGGCATAGGCTGCTAGACTCTGATCCCGGGGACACCTCTGTGGACCACATGCGGGGCCTGCATTCTTTTCCCTAAGGACAGGTTCTGCCCAGGAGGTGCCAGGAGAAAGTATGAGCCCAGGCCTCTGTAAACCCTATGGCGAAAATACCTTAGATTCTGAGAACCCCGATTTCCCACATATTAAAAGCTATAACCTTTTTCCAGAGGAAAAGTCATATGGACTGGCCCCCAAAATTGACTACTGAATTTGCAACACCCACCAAATGTCTTGAGAAGCCTTTCCAGGTCCTCAAAGGTAATGGGGTGGTGTGGTCTAAGTCTTTGGTCCCTGCAGCCATATCAGCAGCAGGAGGCCCCAGGTTCAGTGACACTGTGACTCCTGCAGTCTCCTGGTGGTCCTGCCTTGGCAGACGCGGGTAAGACGTGCAAAGATTCTCTGGGTTACCCAGAAAACTCTCCCTCTCTCCCCTCACTCTCTGTGCTGGGCTGCTGGAGTTGGGGGAGGAGTGACATGAGCTGAGCAATTGTGGTCACCAGCACTAGGTCATACCTGAAGCCAACCCAGTCTCACACCCAGCCCGCGGTGACTGTTGCCTGGCTACCTCTGATGTTTCTTCCAAGCCCAAGGCCTCTTTAGTCAGCAGGTGGTGAATCCTGCCAGGACTGGCCCCTTCCCTTCAAGGTAGCAGGTTTCGTTCTAGCCCAGAGTGGGTCCAAAAATGGTGTCCAAGAACTAAGGCCTGAAACGGGGGGCTTCAGGAGTCTGCTTGGCACTTTGCTGTGGCTGAGCTGGTACCCAAGCTGCAAAACAAAGTCCTCTAAACTGTCCCTTCTCTATTTCCAAGTGGGAAAAGATTCTCCCTGAGCTGCACCGCCAGCAGTTGGCTGGGGGGACAGAGGCACTGGTGTCTCCCTGGGTTGTGTGCACCCAAACTCCACTGCCTCTGAGCCAGCATAGCCGCAGAAACTGCCCAAGAACTGCAGCCCTCTTGGCCAGCTGCCTTACAAATTTAGTGCAGGCTCCAGGCTGCTTTGTGTCTGGTGGTAGGGCAAGGTGGAAGTGAGGTTTCAGGGCAGAGGAGGCCCCTCAGGCTGGGTTGCTCTAAATGCTCCCTCCATAAGCACTGGCAGCATTCTGGCCTGTGCTGTGTTCTCTTGTGCCTGGGTTTTAATGCATCACAGATTCTTTCTCCGCTCTGCCTGCTGGCACAGCTCTGCCAGGGTATGTGGGAGGGGTGGTGTTGCAATGCGAGCTTGTCATTTCTGCCCTCTTCAGCGCCTCTGTCCTTGATGGAATGTTAACACCAGGTGGTCTGATCGCTTGCCTGCTGTTTGGTTCTTCTGAAGGTCCTTGCTTGATGGATAGTTGTTCAACTGAATATTCCTGCAGAGGGATAATTGTTGAGGGCCTTCGTGATCACCCCCCTGAACAATGTCCCCACTAACTGTCAACGGAGGCAGGGAGTTGATTGCTTTATGGATGTCGACATTGCTGTACAGAACACAGTGGCCTTCTAAGCCAGAGACCCCCAAAGCAACCCCATCCCCAGTACCCCAAGCTGGTGTGGTTACGCTCTCTCCCCACCCTCTGAACATCTCGATGACCACAAAACACCGAGCCTGTAGCCCAAGCACCCTACCTTGGATTTTCTGGCTCCACATATCTCCCTTTCCTTCCTCCTGGAACCTCAAATTCTAACGATCTTTCTCCGTGTCACCTGAACTAAAGCTAACAAGAACAAGACTCTCCATATGACATGTTTTCTAATCTATAATATGACAGAGAGCAGCCCACGTTGGCCGAGTTGGGAAAAGATAATTCAATTCAACATTGCACAGATGTACTGACCCACCTGCTAGGCGACAAGCATTAGAATAGCAGAGATGAATCAGATGGACTTCACAGCGTTTATCGTCCGTTCCGAAAGGGCAGTATAGTACAAAGGGGTAAGGGAACAGATTGGGGTGAAGCTGGGCTCCTCCACTAGTTAACTTTGTAGGCCTGGCAATATTGAGCTAACTTCCCTGTGTGTTAACTTATTCCTTACAATGATGGAATCTAGAAGAGTATCTATGGCTTGGCATTGCTGGGAACAAGTAACAAGTCAATACACGTACAACACTCAGAAAAGTACTTATTTTTATTAGCACTTATAATAATTATTAGTGAAGACAGATCTGGACATAGCTGTCTATAATATAAAGAAATAAATTATTTAGCAATACAATAAAAGTAGAAACAACTATACACAAATACACATACACACAACCTTTGAGCCAAAGCTGTGTCCATCGCTAAGATTCAAATATACATCTATTTGTACATATTTCATTTCCTTTCCTTTTTTTTTTTTTTTTGTTTGTTTTTTCAGTTCGGCCGAGGCTGAGTTTGAACCTGCCACCTTTGGCATATGGGGCCGGCGCCCTACTCGCTAAGGCACAGACGCCACCCCTTTTTTTTTTTTTTGAGAGTCTCATTGTCTCATCCTCAGTAAAGTGCTGTGACATCATAACTCATAGCAACCTCAAACTCTCGGGCTTGAGCGATTCTCTTGCCTCAGTCTCCCAAGTAGCTGGGACTACAGGCTCCCATCACAACACCCAGCTATTTTTTTCTTGCAGTTGTCTTTATTGTTTAGCTGGCCTGGGTCGGGTTTGAATCCACCTGCTTTGGTGTATGTGGCCGGCAGCCTAACCACTGAGCTATGGGCGCCGAGCCTATTTGTACATATTTTCTGCTTGCCCACAACATACAGATACTGTGATAGTCCTGGAAGACAGAATAACAGAGTGATACAGAAGGCTCATAAAGACTCAACTTTGCTCTTGAAACACGGCCTGTGATTTTGTTTTGTTTTGTCAAGAGTCTTGCTCTCTCAACTGCAGAGGCATCATCATAGCTTGCCATAGCCCCAAACACCTGAGCTCAAGTAATGCTCCTGCACGCACCTCCCGGGAAGCTGGTACCTGCCACAGTGCCCAGCTAATTTTTCTATTTTTAATAGAGACGGGATCTCACTCTTTCTCAGGCTGGTCTTGAACTCCTGAACGCAAGGGATCCTCCCACCTTGGCCACCCAGAGTGCTAGGATTATAGGTGTGAGCCACTGCACCTGGCTAACACTGCCTGTTTGGTCAATGGTTAGGTCGGGATAATCAGAGACATAGGTCTCCCAGATGTTTACGTGAACAACTAAGGAATCTTTCTGGAAAAAGAAGTTATCCTTCAGCGTGAATCATTCAGCAGGTGGGGTCAAGTAGCTGGCCAACCCACAGTCCAGTGGGTGGAATGACCAGGGCTGCAGGCCAGTGATTAGGTAGAGTAGGTAGGTAGACCGGGCCCAGATGTTGGTATTGTTTAACACCAGCAGGCAGGTGTGAAAGATCAGTCGGGAGAGCAGGTAAGTGTGACAGAGGCCACAGGGAATGGAACGGCCACTCCTGCCAGTCCAAATACAAAAGAATAGACGGAGTGATTGATTGGTCCACTTCTGTAAAGCTGAGTCTGCTGACCTCTTCCTGTCTTTTAATTTCTATGTTACCTAGGTTCATTCACGCATTTCATGAATAAATTCATAACCTTAGTCTTGCCAAAATTTCCTTCCAAACTCCCAACTCCCAAGAGGAAGATATTCCTCTAGATGACTTCCCCATCTGTATTGCCACTGTGGTCTCCATCGCCCACTCGTGAAAATCTGAGGCTCTTTTGCATGCTGCCCTTTTTGTTGCAATTACATCCATCACCACCCCCCTTCACCCCCCAAGGAGCCAGTCCAGAGGGGAGAGAAGAGCATGGCTTTCCAAGTCCAGCTCTATCACTCACTAAACATGTGGCCTGTAACAGGTTATTGCATTGATCTGAGTCTCAGTGTTGTGATCTGTAAAATAAGACTACTAACACTTACCTTATAATATCATTGTAGATTAAATAAAATACCATAGAAAAAGCCTATAGCACAAGGCTTTAGTGAACTTGCAGTAACCACAACTCGTATTTTCTTCTACCTCTGACAGGTGTTTCACATCCATTGGCTCAGCTCGTTGTCTTGGACACAGCCTGGAGTGACAATAATAACCTCTTTGTCTTGCTTTGTTTCTTCCTGTTTGTCCCAGAAAGCTCTTCTTCCTAAGAACAATTCCAACATCTTCACTGCCCGGATTGGAAATCTGTAATGATTTCTCCAGGGCTAATAAATGAACTTTGGACTTCTCAGCTTAGCATTTAAATATTTTATTTAGCCCCCCTGCTCCTTCCCTGCGAAAGTCTCTGACCCAAAAAAGATGAGTCACCAACTCCCCCCAAAACTTCCCTTGCTTATGCTTTTCTTTATCCCGCTCTCCCTGCTAGAAGGCACTATTCCCCTCTTTTCTCTCTATCCTCATTCTAGTCATCCTTTGATGTTCAATTTTATCTCACTTCACCACGATGCCTTTCTGAATCACCAGTCGAAATGAACGTTCTTTCCGAATTTCAGCAGAACATTTGAACACCTCTCTCTCTCTCACACACCTCCTTCTTTTTGCCCCTAAGATAAGTATCCAAGAAGAGGTATAAGTCCCCTTCATATTTAAGTAGCATTATCAGTGTAACAGCTTCAACTCTTTTAAGATATAAAGCAGAGACTAAATAAATATATACAAGTACTAAACATAGCACAAGTCCTTAAAAGGCCTGAGAGTTACACGTACCCGTTCCTTCATAGTTTATAGATAAAATATCATGTTTGGGATCTTAAGAACACTCCTCCACCCCATTGTGGCTACAAATAATTGAATAGGGCTTTGTGCCGAGACAAAGGCATCCGTTTTCTAGGCAGGTGCTCCTTCTAGGAAAGTTTGAATTTGAGCCACATCAAAAGAGAGTAGCTGGAAGAGCTGGCATTGAAGAGACGCTCAGAGGCCAGGGGGAACGCCAATTACCAGACACCCAGAAGCCGTAAATTAGCAAGAACCACGTGATCAGAAAGTGGGGAACAAAGAGTCAGCTGGAGTAGCCCATGCAGGCTCCCTCTGGGAAAACCAACAAAGAGGAAAGCAGAAGCGCCAGAGCCCAACAAGCAAATTTGCTGCTGAGACCTGGAATGGTGTGATGATCCGAACAACCTTCCAGATGTCCTCTGTGCAGGTTTTTTGATAGATGTTGACTTTCTGTGGCTTTTTAATTGAATTGAATTGAATTGAATCGAATTTATGTTTTATTTATTTATGTTTATAATTTTATTTTATTTTATTTATTTATGTTTATAATCTCACTCTGTCACCCTGGGTAGAGTGCCATGACATCATCTTAGCACACAGTAACCTCAAATTCTTGGGCTCAAGCAATCCTCCTGCCTCAGCCTCCAGAGTAGCTGGGACTACAGGTGCCTGCCATGACACTAGGCTAGTTTTTTCCATTTTTAAAAGAGGTGGGGTCTCTATCTTGCTCAGGTTGGTCTTGAACTCCTGAGCTGAAAGAGTTCCCCTGCCTTGGCCTCCCAAGTGGTAAAATTACAGGTGTGAGCCACCACCCCAGACTCAGTGATTTTTTTTTTTTGAGACAAAGTGTCACTTTGTCATCCTCAGTAGAGTGCTGTAGAGTTATAGCTCACAGCAACCTCAAACTCTTAGGCTCAAGTAATTCTCTTGACTTAGCCTCTCAAGTAGCTGGGACTATAGGTGCCTGCCACACACCCGGCTATTTTTCAAGCCGAGGTCTCTCGCTCTAGCTCAGGCTGGTCCCAAGCTTAAGACCTTAGGGCATCCACCTCAGCCTCCCAGAGTGCTGAGATTGCAAGCATGAGCCACTGTGCCCAGCCCTCTGTCCTTTTTTTAATAGCTAAATACTCCTGTATAAAACCCCCATCACCTTGGGCAAATGAGTCATTCTCTTGAACAGTCTAGAAGAGCCTTCCATACTATACCCAGACAAAACACTTCACTCTGTGCCTGTTTTCCCTTCGAAGTAGGATATGGCCTTTCGTTTTGTCTGGATCAGTGGTTCTCAACCTTCCTAATGCCTCCTAATGCCGTGACCCTTTAATACAGTTCCTCATGTGGTGGTGACCCCTGACCATAAAATTATTTTCATTGCTATTTCATAACTGTAATTTTGCTACTGTTATGAATCATAATGTAAATATCTGATATGCAGGATGTATTTAGGCAACCCCTGTGAAAGGTCATTCAACCTCCAAAGGGGTCCTGACCCACAGGATGAGAACCACTGGTCTAGATAGCCATAAATACTATGTTAAATTTCTAAAACCTGTTTGTCTTCACCCTAACCTTGACACCTCATTGCTTAATGCAACCACATTGTTTGAAAATTCAGGCTCATCCCATTGTTTCCCAATGTTACTCCAGACCATTATTCCAACTTTATTGATGAGATAGTTGAGGTGTGGGCAGTCTCTTGGTTTAGTAGCAAGAATACAAATTAGAATTCCTGAGAGGTCCCAGTCATTCTCTCCAAGTCTCTATGTGATTGGACTAGGATGAATGGACATAAATTAAAAAGAAGAAGAAGAAAAGGGAAAAAAAAAATCTACCATCTTCAAAAGTGGGTAGTAACGGAAGCAGCAATTTAACAAAATGATTGACTTCCTCTTGGGAGTCCTTTCAAAATCTAAAGGAAATGATAGATTCTACACACTTACCCAAAGCATCGTGCTCCAAGGGCACAAGCAAAGATTTCATCTTAGAATGTAAGAGATCTAAAGCAGTTAGCTGCCCTGCTTTTCCGCCTCTGAATTTTACTTCATCAACAATTTTTCCTCTCTCCAAATGTTCCTTTGTGGGCAGTCAATAACTTGAGAGCTGAACAGGCAGAGACAAGTTTGTGCCCAAATAATTGAAGGCCTGGGATGGAAGCATTTGGCAGGAAAGATTTAATCCTCAAGAAATGTGGCCCACATTTTAGTTTTCAACCAGACACTTAAACTCTGTAAACAACGGTCTTGACTAAAATTAAAAAGAAAAAAATTATTATTTGGAGTTCACAGAAGCATTGAGGTGTGTTGAGCTTGCTACAGTAATTTAAGCAATAATGAAGTAGCATTGAAGTCAGATGGAAAGTTGAACATAAGCCTTAAAATATTATATCATACACCCAGAAGCAATAAAAATGATAGTTAACAACCTGAAGTTGCCTAGGCAAGCATTCATTTTTTTGTTTGTTTTTATCTCCTGTGCCCTCATTTTTATTTGTAAGTAATAAACCACTTTTCCATGAGAGAAACTCATTCCACTGTTGACCTTGAGCCTGGTCACCTTGTCAATCAAGGTATTCTCTTGTGCTAGACACATGATTGGTTCAGGCATAAACTTTGACCCAAGCAAAACCAATCAGAATTGCCTCTGAAATTTGATATATGGACACATTTATTAGCCAGAATGATGCAAGCGCTGGCCTTGCAGCAGCTATATATTCAGGGCATATACAGCCCATTTAGGGATAGAACAGATTATTAGAGATAAACATTGCCAAGAGATCAGGAGAAAAACAGAATTTGTACCCTAGATCAAGCCATATCTAATGCTAGCTCTGTTTTGAACTGCCAAGAACAAAAGCTAATATTATTTCCATTTAGTTGTATTTTGGATACAAAAAGCCAAAATCATCTTACCAAATATAATACGAAATCCAGTATTCTGATATAAGCTAGTGAGTACTTTAAATGCTTCTGGCAGGTAAGAAAGTTATAATAAAAGTGTGGGTATTGTATGTCCAAAGAGAGTAAAGTCTGCCGTAAATTCATCTATTCGCTGCATAGATATTAGGAGAAACATAGAGTGATCAAAACAATGATAATTGTTTAGAAAAGAGTCTTAAATATTTTAAAGTAACATTTATTGAGATTTTTGAAGTGATAAATATAAAACATGTTTATGGCAATAAATTTGGAAAATACAGAGAAACATAAGAAGAGAGTAAAATATCCTGAAGCAAACACTGTTCGAATTTTGATGTACATATGAATTACTAAGTAGAGTAGGGGCTGGCAAACTTTTGCTGTCAGGGTCTGGACAATAAACATTATAGGTTTTGTGAGCCCTGTGATCTCTGTTGCAAACTGTCATTGTGGGGAAAAAGTAGCCACGAACTATACAGAAAGGAATGAGTATGGTTTGTTCCAATAAAACTTTATTTATAAAAACAGATGGTGGGCCACATTTACTGACCTTCAGGATATACAATTGGGGTGCTCTAACAGAAAATAAAACTGACAGCATCATAAATAAACAAGTACATTTTCCTCTCAGGAACAGGTTGGGCATAAATATCATCATTCATCACTTAGTGATGGGGTATGTACTGGGAAACGTATCCTTAGGTAATTCTATTGCTATGCTAACATCATAGAGCACATGTACATAAACCTAGATGATAGACTCTGCCACACCTAGCCTAGATGCTATGGCTTATTGCTCCTGAATTATAAACCTATACAGCCTGCTACTCTTCTGAGTACTGCAGGCAACTGGAACCCAATTGAGAGTATTTATGCATGTAAACACATCTAAACATGGAAAGGTACACTAAACACATAAAGGATAAAAATGGCTCACCTGTGTAGGGCACTTACCATGAATGGAGCTTGCTGCATTGGAAGCTGCTGTGGGTGAGTCAGTGAGTGGTGAGTGAAGTTGAAGGCCCAGGACTCTGGTGTGCCCTACCACAGACTATGAACACCCTCCACTCAGACTACATTAAACTTTTTCTTTCTTCAGTAATACATAAACTTTAGTTTATTGTCATTTTTATTATTAAACTTTAAAAAACTTTTTGACTCTTTTCAAGGAATACTTAGCTTAAAACACATTGTACGGCTATCCAAAAATATTTTTTTCTTCTTTATGTCAGCATTTAAGAAGCTTTTTGCTATTTTTTAAAGTTTGAGGGTTTTTAATTTTTAAACTTTTTTTGTTAAATACTAAGATACACACACATTAGTCTAGGCCTACACAGGGTCAGCAGCATCACTCTCACTGTCTTCCACTTCCATATTTTATCAGAGTAATGTCTTCAGAGGTCATGGCATGAACGATATTGTCTCCTATGTTAAGTACGCCGTCTTCTGGAATACCTGCCGAAGGACCTGTCTGCGGCTGCTTTACCATTAGCTTTTTTATATATGAGCAGAAGGAGCGCACTGTAATCATAAAAGTGTTGGGTAGAAAATACACAAACCAGGGATATAGTCTTTTACTACCATTGCCAAGTATTGTACGTGTGTGCTAGACTTTGATATAACTGGTAGCACATGTGGTTTCTTTACACCAGCATCACCACAAACACACGAGTAATGCATTGCTCTACAACATTAAGACAGCTGTGATGTCAGTAGGCCACAGGGATTTTTTGGCTCCATTATAATCTTACAGGACCACCATCCTATAAGTAGTGTGCAGTCATCATTGACAAAAATATCTCTAGGTGGTCAGTACATGACTGTAGTTCAAGACTGCTAGGACCATTGCACTGTCCCGTTCTTTTTCTGGCTTGCTCTGCCACCCCGCAAGATGTCCTCAGGCGTGTGGTCTGACATAGCTTCCTGCCATGGTCCATGACCCAGCCGGCTGGAAGTGAAAGGAAAGACACACCCCTTCCCTTTAAGAGGCCCATCAGGAGTTGCAGTCACAATTGCAACTCACCCACATCCTATTGGCCAGAACTTAGTCATATGACCACACCTAGCTGCAAGGGCAGCTGGGAAATGTAGGCTGTATTCTGAGTAGCACGTGGGTAGCAGCTGAAGGTGATGGAGCCCCACAGAGGGCCCCCCCCAATCCAGATGCTCCCCTCCCCACCACACACAACTTTTATAGGAACAGGACAAAGCCAGCCTTTCTACACTCTTTGTTCAGGAATGTTTTTATGAACCCTATAACTCCTGAGTTAAAAGTTGCTTGAACTTTTCTTGGAGGACAGGTCTCTCATGTGATTGTTTTAAAGAGGGCAGTGAAAGCAGTGTCTGGACAAGGAAGAAAAATACCTCCTAATTGGTTACCAGCATGCACCCTCATGATGGATAATAGGGTGACTGGGGATTGTACCCCTGACCCCTCTGCCCAGCTAGAGGGACAGCATAGCAGACTCACCTGCTCTCTCCCAGTGCATGAATGGAGACCCACCTCTCCTCCACGGTGTGTCAATCAAGCGTGGTATGCATGTGTATAGGTAAACCTCTGCCTGTGTGACCCAATCTTCTAAATTTTATTTCTTTTTAATTTTTTAAACATCCAGGGTCTGACTCTCCAACTCAGACAGGAGCACGGTTCCATGATTGTGTCTCACTATAGCCTTGAACTCTTAGGCGCAAGCAATCTGCCTCAGCTTCCCATTTTTCTTTTTCATTTTCTTTTTTCCTTTCCTTTTTTTTTTAATTTTTTGAGACAGCATCTAACTCTGTAACCCTGGGTAGAGTGTCATGGCATCATAGATCAAAGTAACCTCAAACTCTTGGGTTCAAAAATCCTCTTGCCTCAGCCTCCTGAGTACCTGGGACTGCAGGCATGCACTGCTATACCCAGCTAGTTTTTCCTATTTTTAGGAGAGATGGGGTCTCACTCTTGCTCAGACTGGTCTCAAACTCCTGAGCTCAAGCAGTCTGCCCTTCTCAGCCTCCCAGAGTGCCAGGATTACAGGCATGAGCCACTGTGCCCTGCCACTAATTGTTCTTATTATTTTAGAGACTGAGTTCTTGCTATTTTGTTCAGGCTGGTCTTGAACTTCTTTTTAAGTGATCTTCCCACTTCAGCCTCCTGAGTCACTGAGATTACAAGCATGAGCCACTGCATCTGGCATTTCTGGGTTTTAAAGCCCTGAAAAATTGCCTTTTTAAAAAAAATTCATCTTTGCATTCCTGAAGGATCAAGCACCAGACTTTAAGTGTGTTCCAGATATGTTTGATTCCTTGAATGGGAGAGACCATCTAATTGGCATTTTTTAAAGAAACATCTATTAAGTCCCTATTTAGTACCAGGCAGTAGGCGATTGGCATACAAAGATGAAAAGTCATAGGGGAGAGTCTAGAAAAGAGACAGACAGTACAGAGGACATCTGTTGGGTTTTGGCCTCTAGCCCCCAACCCCAACTTCCTCCTAGCCCACTAAGCTCCCTTTTGGGGAATCCCCCATCACGTATGTTAGGATGGGCAGTCTGGGTCTGTCTTCCCTTCTCCTTTCCATTCTTGGTACAGCCCAGGTGGGCACATGATTAGTCTCAGCAGCTCTCTCAGCATGTGGGTTCTGGATGGTGTTGTAAGTATCTTGAATATGGCTCTAGGTTACAGTCAATGTGCTGTTGCTGGCAGGTCAAACTGATGCCCTGCCCTCTGGTTTCCACTCATTTTCCAACCTCGTTCTACAATCTTTCTTTGCTTTTGAGAACTTCTAATGTCATTCCAATAAGTTTAAGATGACCGAGGTGGTTTCTGTGGTCAACACCAAATTCCCTACTATGCAAAAAAGTTTACCTATTTAGGTGCTTTTGAATGCAAAGGTAAGAAACCTACCAGAGTCATATCAAATAAGCAGAGATTTTATTGTAGGAAGACAGCAACATGGGAAGCTGAGATGCCTTCAAGCTATTATAGGAGAGTCTTCATGAATTTTGTAGAGTGAGCTTAAAGGATAACTGTTTTTGCCTTAAAGGGGAACGGAACTCTAGTCAGGACAAACAGGGACAGGGAAGTCTTTGTCTGACTGCACAGGTAGGTCACTCTGAAGCGGAGATGGCACTTCAGAATTTCAACCAGTCACTGGAGATGGGCTGCCCTGGGAAGGGTGCGTGATCATGGGTAAGGTGACTTTCTTCAGTAGAGACAATTCCTAAGGACAGCTAGCTGACAGCTGAGAACTGTGCTGGCAGCACTCCCAGTGGTAGGGGAGTTACCACATCATTCCTGAAGGGGGGTCTGGGTAGCACATCCCAGCACCTTCCCCATCAGGTCTTTCTGCCTTTTGTGACCTTTCAGCTTTAATTCCTACTTCTCACTGCTGGAGTCTTTCTCATTTCAAATCACTGACAGTGAGAATCTGATCTGACCTAGCCCACATCACAGGCCCCTAACCATCTGAAGACTGGTGTCCACTGGAGTGTGGTTGGGAAGCAGGAGCTTATGGTAGAAAAACACCCTCCCAGACTCACCTGTTTGACAGTGTCCATGGCAGAGCTGGAGGAGTCCTTGTAGGCAGACACCCTAAAGGGCATGTCCTGCTCATACTCCAAAAACCAAATGTGATATGCTACAGAAGCTGGGGCATGTGAGTCTAGAAGACAATATCTAAGGATAGAGTGGATGATATATATTTTATATACAAATGGTGACAAAAAATGCATACACATTTTAAGAAAGGAAAAAACTGTATTAAAGTTGTAATATTCAATGACTGGGTGCAGCGGCTCCCGCCTGTAATCCTAGCACTCTGGGAGGCCAAGGAGGGTGGATTGTCTGAGCTCACAAGTTCGAGACAAACCTGAGCAAGAATGAGACCCTGTCTCTGAAAAAATAGCTGGGCCTTGTGGTGGGTGCCTGTAGTCCCAGTTACTTAGGAGACTGAGGCAAAAGAATCACTTGAGCCCGAGAGTTTGAGGTTGCTGTGAGCTATGACACCACGGCACTCTACCAAGGGTCAACAAAGTGAGACTGTGTCTCCAAAACAATAAAAAAATAATAAAGTTGTAATACTCCAGTCATGTTTGACTTCTACAATTACAAGAGATATGAGATACAATATACAAGATAACAAACATTGGCATATATTGAATATTGTAATTTTAATACAGGTTTTTCCTTTCTTAAAACGTGTATACATTTGTTGGCACCTTCTGTGTGTGCGTGCGTACGTATGTACATACATATATGCATATATATCTCCTGTGCTGTACGAAACTACCTAAGTCTACCTAGTAGAGCCCGGAAGGTTCCCCATAGACTTGAACTAGGACTTACGGGATGAGCTAGGAGTAGGGTTTTGCCCAGCAGGTAACAAGAGTAAGACGAGCAGAGGGAACCACATGTGCACAGAGGCATGAGAAGCTCTAGTGGCCCTAAAGGGGTTGGCCTTCCAGCCACCCCTGTACTGGCCTAACCAGATGCCTGGGAGGCATTTTTGGCAGCTGCTCCAAGGGAAACATGCCATCCTTTGAATCATCTGGGGCACTCCCTGTTCCCACCTTTCATGAGCCCGTGCCAATGGGTTCTCCCGGCCAAGACATGCCCCACCCTGATCCTGGTTGGACTTGTGCACTCTGCCAGATCTCTGCCACAGGTGGCGTGGCCTGGGGCTCCTGCTGCCACTTAGATAACAGCAGCAGCCAGGTCAGTGCAAAGGCAGAGCCCTCCTCATTCAGGTGAGGCTCCCAGTGACATGAACTAAGCCTTGGGAAAGGGGACGGCAGGTGGGTACAGGTGTCAATTTGGCTCTGGAAGGAGGCTCTGCTGTTCCTATTTCCTCACACCGAGAATGGAAGCATTCCCAGGAGAGGTGCAGAACTTCTTGTCTTTGGTTTCCAGAGGCGCTGAAGTTGCGGACTTTTAAAGCACCACACGAATAAAACAATGAATAAGACAACTACAGCAGAGAAAGGGATCTCGCCACTGGCGAGGATGAGAGATGATAACGATGGAGAACATTTACTGAGCGCTTACTTTGCTCTCTAATCTTTGCTCTGTTGCAAATGCTGAGTAATCTTAACTAAGTACTTTCCTTTCGGGGACCTCATTTTTCTCATCTGAAAAATCGAGAGGTTGTGTTTTTATGAACTTACTGTCCCTTATGACTCTTAAATCATAGATGCGATGATAGTGTTCTCAGATGGGGTTACTGTAACAGTACCCAAATTCGTATCGTCTCCCGTGGGAGGCCTTGAGCAGCCATATCCACAGGTGTTCCCTACCTGGTCTCCAGACGTGGCCCCAAGATGGTCTATCTAGGATGGAATTGAGCATTGCCTAAATGGGTTTTTATATTTGTTTGTTTTCTTTGATTTTGGAGGCAGAGGAATTACTTTTAAAGACTCAAAGCAAATCCGCAGGTAGTACACACCAAATATACACACGTACACTTTCTTGGCAGGTAAATTAGACCCCCACGTAGCTCACCTCCGTAAATAATGCGTGCTCTCTTCCCATGCTTCTCCCAAGAGAGTGGTTAAATCTTCTACCTGTGGCAGTATTGGGAGGCAAAGTCTCTGTCTGGGTGCATTTTTGTGTCATTTTCCCACTTCAACTCCAAACTTGTCCACAAGGTCTGTCACCTTCTTCTGTTGGAAGAGATATCTCTAGAAGCAGGATGGCTAACACTGTTCCTCCTCAGGTCTCCCCCAGCCTGGATTCAATCTTATGTTTTCTTATTTATTTATTTATTAACCATAGCTGTGTACATTAGTGCAATCATGGGGTACAATGTGCTGGTTTCATATACAATCTGAAATGTTTTCATCAAACTGGTTAACATAGCCTTCATGGCATTTTCTTACTTATTGTATGAAGACATTTGTATTCTGCATTTAGTAAGTTTCGCCTGTACCCTTCTAAGATGGACTGTAGGTGTGGACCCACCAATTACCCTCCCTCCACCCATCTTCCCCCGTCCACCCCCCTCCCTTGCCCTTTTCCCATCTTCTTGTGCTATAGTTGGGTTATACCCTTCATACGACAGCTATAAATTAGCTTCATAGTAGGGCTGAGTACATTGGATAATTTTTCTTCCATTCTTGAGATACTTTGCTAAGAAGAATATGTTCCAGCTCCATCATGTAAACATGAAAGAGGTAAAGTCTCCATCTTTCTTTAAGGCTGCATAGTATTCCATGGTATACATGTACCACAATTTATTAATCCATTCGTGGGTCTATGGGCATTTGGGCTTCTTTCATGACTCAGTAATTATGAATTGGGCTGCAATAAACATTCTGATACAGATATCTTTGTTATAATGTGATTTTTGGTCTTCTGGGTATATACCTAGTAAAGGAATCACAGGATCAAATGGCAGGTCTATTTTTAGATCTTTAAATACTCTCCAAACATCTTTCCAAAAGGATCGTATTAGTGTGCATTCCCACCAGCAGTGTAGAAATGTTCCCTTTTCTCCACATCCACGCCAACATCTCTGGTTTTGGGATTTTGTCATGTGAGCTAATCTTACTGGAGTTAGGTGATATCTCAGAGTAGTTTTGATTTGCATTTCTCTGATGATTAAGGATGGTGAGCATTTTTTCATGTGTTTATAGGCCATGCTCCTGTCTTCTTTAGAGAAGTTTCTCTTCAAGTCCTTTGCCCACCCTGAGATGGGATCACTTGTTCTTTTCTTGCTAATACATTTGAGTTCTCTGTGGATTCTGGTTATTAAACCTTCGTCGGAGGCATAACCTGCAAATCTTTTCTCCCATTCAGGGGGCTGTCTACTTGCTATACTTACTATGTTCTTAGCTGTACAGAAGCTTTTTAGTTTGATCAGGTCTCAGT